>CM075981.1:31023498-31194163 GCA_038087875.1 Malacoraja senta | reverse complement strand
AATAGCAATAAATACAATCCAGTCAAATTAAAGTACAAGACTGGAGGGAATGGGAATGTACAGAGTGCAGGATATAGTTGGGTGTATGGTGCTGCAAGCATTGTAAGGCAGCAACACTACCACTGCGCCACCATGTCACCCAAGTTCTCAGCATTGTAGCGCATCAGTTCCAGAGACAAAGTCCAATGTCCGCAATGGGGTAGAGGTGAATCGGACAGTACCCTAGCTTATGGAAGGGACCGTTCAGATGCCTGATAACAGAGGGGAAGCTGTTCCTGAGTCTGGTGGTGCGCGCTTTCAAGCTTCTCAAGTCAAGTTAAGTCAAGAGAGTTTATTGTCATGTGTCCCAGATAGGACAAAGAAATTCTTGCTTTGCATCAGCACAACAGAATATAGACGGCATGAATACAGAACAGATCAGTGTGTCCATGTACCATTATATAAACATATACTGATAATGGTCTATTAATGTTCAGAGATTTGTTTCAGTTGAGTTTAATAGCCTGATGGCTGTGGGGAAGTAGCTATTTCTGAACCTGGACGTTGCAGTCTTCAGGCTCCTGTACCTTCTACCTGAAGGTAGCGGGGAGATGAGTGTGTGGCCCGGATGGTGTGGGTCCTTTTTGAGGCAGCGACTGCGATAGATCCCCTCGATGGAAGGGAGGTCAGAGCCGATGATGGACTGGGCAGTGTTTACTACTTTTTGCAGTCTTTTCCTCTCCTGGACGCTCAAGTTGCCGAACCAAGCCACGACGCAACCGGTCAGCATGCTCTCTACTGTGCACCTGCAGAAGTTCGAGAGAGTCCTCCTGTACCTTCTGCGGGACGGGAGCGGGGAGAAGAAGGAGTGACCGGGGTGTGAGTGTTCCTTGGCTGCTTTCCCGAGGCAGAGTGAAATTCAATGGGGGTGGGGGAGGCTGGTTTGTGCGATGGACTGGACCACATCCACAACTCTCTGCAGTTTTGTGTGTAACAGTACAGCCTGTGCCCTGTTGAACTTTATGGACAACATTACTTGAGGTTGAATGTGTCACAAGCTAATCCATTCACACTAAAGTACACAAGGGTTTTATCCAAAGCTGGACTCACCTACAATTGCCACATTATATGTTTGTTTACCAGAATGCTGCCTGGATTAAGAAGTGATTGCCTTCCATCACAGTGAGGAATGTTGATTCCACTGTGGTGGATGTTCATGTTAAATTCCATTGTGTATTGTGCTCCTTTTGATTGTATGGGCTGCATGGTAACACATTTCACCAAAGATCCTATCGCGGAGCCAGATAGACCACTCCTGCTAAATGCAATGGGCTGATGTGTAGAACGCAACGGAACGTAACCTGGGCCTTTTTTCCATCCATTTCCGTAACCGGACCCGACCCGACCCGACCCGACTCGCAGTGTAATCAACGTTGCGGGGGAACAGTTTGAGTTAATAAATTAAAATTCTGAAAATGAGAAGATTTTTACCAGCTAACTTTTATTTTTACGAGGATGTTTCCGTAACCGGCTTCAGTCTCCTCCGCACTAGTATCCTATGGGATCTTTGGTGCGGAGACGGAAGCCGGTTACGGAAATGGGGCCGAAAATTACCCATGAATCTGCCCATGACCGTACTACGTCTTTTTCGTCGAGTGGACTATCTTGGATCTTTACATTTCACTGTACCTTAATTGGTGCATGTGGCAAATAAACTTGAACCTTGAACCTTGAACCTTGGCACATTATGTGTTTGATTGTTTACCAGAACGCTGCCCGGATTAAGAAGTATTATGGGCCTGTCCCACTTAGGCAACTACAGGCGACTAGTTTGTCACCACATGGCCGCAGGGAGTAGTCTCCTCAGTCGCGCAAAAAGTCGTAGCTGGTCGCCGCTAAATTTTCAATAGACGATAGGTGCAGGAGTAGGCCATTCGGCCCTTTGGCCCTTCGAATCGGTACCGCCATTCAATGTGATCATGGCTGATCATCCACAATCAGTACCCCGTTCCTGCCTTCTCCCCATATCCCCTGACTCCACTATCTTTAAGAGCCCTATCCAGCTCTCTTGAAAGTATCCACCGCCCTCTGAGGCAGAGAATTCCACAGATTCACATCTCTCTGTGAGAAAAATGTTTCCTCGTCTCCATTCTAAATGGCTTACCCCTTATTCTTATTCTTCAACATCGGGAACATAAATTAGCCACAGTGGGAGGTTGGGCAGACTTGGGTTTGTTTCTCTGGGATGCCTGATGTTGAGTGGAGACCTGATGGAAATATATAACATTATGCGAGGCACAGATAGGGTAGACAGTCAGAACCTTTGTCATAGGATAGAAATATCAAAGACAGGGTTTTCTCCGGGTGCTCTGGTTTCCACTCACACTCCAAAGACTGTGCAGGTTTGTAGGTTAATTGACTTCAGTAACATTGTAAATTGTCCCTATTGTGTGTGGGATAGTGCTAGTGTAAGATTGTTAAGGGCTTGGACACGCTAGAGGCAGGAAACATGTTCCTGATGTTGGGGGAGTCCAGAACCAGGGGCCACAGTTTAAGAATAAGGAGTAAGCCATTTAGAACGGAGACGAGGAAACACTTTTTCTCACAGAGAGTGGTGAGTCTGTGGAATTCTCTGCCTCTGAGGGCGGTGGAGGCCGGTTCTCTGGATGCTTTCAAGAGAGAGCTAGATAGGGCTCTTAAAGATAGCGGAGTCAGGGGATATGGGGAGAAGGCAGGAACGGGGTACTGATTGGGGATGATCAGCCATGATCACATTGAATGGCGGTGCTGGCTCGAAGGGCCGAATGGCCTACTCCTGCACCTATTGTCTATTGTCTATTGTACGGGGTGATCGCTGGTCAGTGTGGACTCGGTGGGCCGAAGGGCTTAGTGTCATAGAGTGACACTATGAGGAAGGACATTATAGCCATAGAGGGAGTGCAGAGAAGGTTCACCAGACTGATTCCTGGGATGTCAGGACTTTCATATGAAGAAAGACTGGATAGACTTGGCTTGTACTCGCTAGAGTTTAGGAGATTGAGAGGGGATCTTATAGAAACGTACAAAATTCTTATGGTGTTGGACAGGCTAGATGCAGGTAGATTGTTCCCGATGTTGGGGAAGTCCAGGACAAGGGGTCACAGCTTAAGGATAAGGGGGAAATCCTTTAAGACCGAGATGAGGAAAAACTTTTTCACACAGAGAGTGGTGAATCTGTGGAATTCTCTGCCACAGAGGGTAGTTGAGGCCAGTTCATTGGCTATATTTAAGAGGGAGTTAGATGTGGCCCTTGTGGCTAAAGGGATCAGGGGGTATGGAGAGAAGGCAGGTACAGGATACTGAGTTGGATGATCAGCCATGATCATATTGAATGGCGGTGCAGGCTCGAAGGGCCGAATGGCCTACTCCTGCGCCTATTTTCTATGTATCTATGTATCTATGATACAGTGTGGAAACAGGCCAGTTTCCGTGCCATATCCCCAGAGTAAACTAGAAGGCATAGTTTTAAGGTGAGATGGGAAAAGTTCAAAGGAAATATGAACTTATGAACAGGAGATCTTCAGTGAATGTTATTTTACACAGAGGGTGGTGGGTGCCCGGAACGTGCTGCCAGGAGTGGTGCTGGGGGCAGATACGATCGTGGCGCTTAAGAGCTTTTTGGAAAGGCACATGGATATGCAGAGAATGGATATAAAGGTTGGTCTTGACATCATGTGCAGCACATACGTTGATGGGCCGAAGGGCCTGTTCCTGTGCTGTACTGTTCCAGAAGGAACTGCAGATGCTGGAAAATCGACGGTAGACAAAAGTGCTGGAGAAACTCAGCGGGTTTCTTCAGACTCAAGTAAAGTCTGAAGAAGGGGTTTGGCCCGAAACGTTGCCTATTTCCTTCGCTCCGGTGCTGTGCTGGTTAGTTTAGTTTTTGAGATACAGCGTGGAAACAGGCCCTTCGGCCCACTGAGTCCACACCGACCATCGATCGCCCTACACACTAACACTGTCCCACACACGCTAGGGACAATTTTACATTTATACCAAGCCATTCAATCTACAAACCTGCACGTCTTTGGAGCGTGGGAGGGGAGCAGGAGGCACCCGGAGAAAACCCACGCGGGTCACGGGGAGAACGTGCAAACTCCGTACAGACAGCGCCCGTAGTCAGGATCTCGGGCACTGCAAGACAGCAACTCTACCGCTGCGCCACTGAGCTGTTCTATGCTCGATATTGTTTGCAAACATTTCCTGGAGGAATTCAGATGATAACAGTAATTAGGAGTTATAAACGTCTATGTCTGATGTAACCTGAGACATATTGTGAGTGGAAATCAAGACCATGCTTGGGTACTTAGGTCTTAATCTTATTTAAGAGGTTGTGATTTTTTCTAAGCTCTGTGTAAGCTTTTGTTAAGCTGCTTAAGTATTTCAAGGGACATTAGTTTAGTTCAGTTTAGTTTATTGTCATGTGTACCAAGGTACGGTGAAAAGCTTTTGTTGCGTGCTATCCAGTCAGCAAAAAGACAAGACATGATTACAATCGAGCCGTCCACAGTGTACAGATACATGAAGTCCAGTAAAATCCAATTAAAGATAGTCCGATGGTCTCCGATGAGGTAGATAGTATTTCAGCACTGCTCTCTGGTTGTGGTAGGATGGTTCAGTTGCCTGATAACAACTGTCCCTGAATCTGGAGGTGTGCGTTTGTTTTCACACTTCTGTACCTCTTGCCTGATGGTAGAGGGGAGAAGAGGGAGTGGCCGGGGGTGAGACTGTTCCTTGTTTATGCCAAAAGATCCTATAGCGAGCAAGATAGTCCACTCGACGAAAAAGACGTAGTACGGTCACGGGCAGATTCATGGGTAATTTTCGGCCCCATTTCTGTAACCGGCTTCCGTCTCCGCACCAAAGATCCCATAGGATACTAGTGCGGAGACGGAAGCCGGTTACGGAAACATCCTCGTAAAAATAAACGTTATTTGGGAAAAATCTTCTCCTCATCTTCAGAATTTTAATTTATTAACACAAACTGTTCCCCCGCAACGTTGATTACACTGCGAGTCGGGTCGGGTCGGGTTACTGAAATGGATGAAAAAAAGGCCCGTTGCGTACTACATGTCAGCCCATTGCATTTAGAAGGAGTGGTCTATCTTGCTTGCTATAGGATCTTTGGTTTATGCTGCTGGCCTTGCTGAGGCAGCGTGAGGTGCAGATGGAGTCAATGGAAGGGAAGGGAATTAGGACATTTGAAAAGATGTGCCATATGCAGTTCATTGATGATGAATGACGTGGTAAAGAAGGTTATCGGTTGGTGCAGTGAGTGCAAGAGTCGGGAAGTCATGATGCAGCATTCCAGGACTTTGGTCAGGCCGCATGTAGAGTATTGCGTGCATCTCCAAGGACCTTAAGTGGGGGGGCTACCATCGACTCCACAGTCAAAAAGGCACAACAGAGGATGTACTTCCTGCGGCAGCTGAGGAAACACAATCAGCCACAGGCAATGATGGTCCAATTCTACACGGCCATTGTAGAGTCTGTTCTCACCTTCTCCATCATGGTCTGGTTTGGCTCAGCCACCAAGCACGACATCCGGAGGCTGCAGCGAATCGTCCGATCAGCTGAGAAGGTTGTTGGCTGCAACCTTCCCTCCATTGACGAACTGTGCACTGCAAGGGCCAGGAAGCGAGCGGGTAAGATCATCTCTGACCCCTCTCACCCTGGCCACAAACTCTTTGAATGACTTCCCTCTGGAAGGTGACTCCGGACTGTCAAAGCTGCCACAGCCAGACATAAAAACAGCATTTTTTCCACAAGTAGTAGCTCTACTCAATAACCAAAAATCTGTAGCCTCCTTTTGCTCTGGTATTTTATTTAATTCACATGTTTAATCAACAATGTTTTATTATTAATGTTTTATGTTTTATGTGTCATTCCTTGCTGTCACTGTTGTCACTTGCGGGCGGAGCACCAAGGCAAATTCCTTGTATGTGAATACTTGGCCAATAAACTTATTCATTCATTCAGTTCTGGTCGCCCCATTACAGGAAGGATGTGGGGGCTTTGGAGAGAGTGCAGAGGAGGTTTACCAGAACGCTGCCTGGTTTAGAGGGTTTCAGCTACAGCAAGAGGTTGGACACACTTGGATTGTTTTCTCCGGAACGTCGGAGGTTGCGGTGAGACCTGATAGAAGTGTATTAAATTAGGCGAGGCACAGATAGGGTAGACAGTCAGAACCTTTCTCCTTGGATGGAAGCATCAACTTACTGGAGGGCGCAGCTTTAAGGTGAGAGGGGCAAATTTTTTAGGAGATGTGCGAGGCATGTTTTTGTTACACAGAGGGTGGTGGGTGCCTGGAACGCACTGCCAGAGGTGGTGGTGGAGGCAGATACGATAGTGGCGTTCAAGACACATTTGGGTAGGCATGTGGATATGCACGGATGTGGAGGGATATGGATCATGCAGGCAGATAGGTACAAGGTAGACAAAAGTGCTGGAGAAACTCAGCGGGTGCAGCAGCATCTATGGAGCGAAGGAAATTGGCAACGTTTCAGGCCGAACCCCTTCTTCAGACTGATGTATGGTGGGGGGGGGAGTAGAAAGGAGAAAGGAAGAGGAGGAGCCCGAGGGCTGAGGGAGAGCTGAGAAGAGGAGGAGACAGCAAGGGCTACCGGAAATTGGAGGTCATTGTTTATGCCGCTAGGGTGCAGACTGCCCAAGCGGAATATGAGGTGCTGCTCCTCCAGTTAAAGCTGACAAATGTGAGGTGCTACATCTCGGCAGGACAAATCAAAGTAGGACGTACACGGTAAATGGTAGCGAATTGAGGAATGCAGTTGAACAGAGGGATCTAGGAATAACTGTGCATAGTTCCCTGAAGGTGGAATCTCATGTAGATAGGGTGGTAAAGAAAGCTTTTGGTGTGCTGGCCTTTATAAATCAGAGCATTGAATATAGAAGTTGGGATGTAATGTTAAAATTGTACAAGGCATTGGTGAGGCCAATTCTGGAGTATGGAGTACAATTTTGGTCGCGTAATTATAGGAAGGATGTCAACAAAATAGAGAGAGTACAGAGGAGATTTACTAGAATGTTGCCTGGGTTTCAGCAACTAAGTTACAGAGAAAGGTTGAACAAGTTAGGTCTTTATTCTTTGGAGCGCAGAAGGTTAAGAGGGGACTTGATAGAGGTCTTTAAAATTATGAGCGGGTTAGACAGAGTGGACGTGGATAAGCTTTTCCCATTGAGAGTAGGGAAGATTCAAACAAGGGGACATGACTTGAGAATTAAGGGACAGAAGTTTAGGGGGAACATTAGGGGGAACTTCTTTACTCAGAGAGTGGTAGCTGTGTGGAATGAGCTTCCAGTGGAAGTGGTGGAGGCAGGTTCGATGTTATCCTTTAAAAATAGATTGGATGGGTATATGGACGGGAAAGGAATGGAGGGTTATGGTCTGAGTGCAGGTAGATGGGACTAGGGGGAAGTATTTATTTTTAATTTAATTTAAAAAAAAATGTTCGGCACGGACTTGAAGGGCCGAGATGGCCTGTTTCCGTGCTGTTATGGTTATATGGTTATATGGTTTAATCAGACTTTACTGGACTTTATGTTGCACTAAACGTTATTCCCTTTAACCACATTGTAATGATGTAAAGTTCATAAGTTGATAGGTTCTAAGAATTCGGCCATTCGGCCCATTCTCCGAATTCAATCATGGCTGATCTATATTTCCCTCTCAACCTCGTTCTCCAGCCTTCTCCCCGTAACCCCTGACACCCGTCCTATAGACAATAGGTGCAGGAGTAGGCCATTTGGCCCTTCGAGCCACACCGCCATTCAATGTGATCATGGCTGATCGTCCCCAATCAGTACCCCGTTCCTGCCCTTCTCTCCATATCCAAGAGAGAGCTAGGTAGGGCTCTTAAAAATAGCGGAGTCAGGGGATATGGGGAGAAGGCAGGAACGGGGTACTGATTGTGGATGATCAGCCATGATCACATTGAATGGCAGTGCTGGCTTGAATAGACCTATTGTCTATTGTCTATTATCCCTTAACTCCGCTATCTTTAAGAGCTCTCTCCAACTCTCTCTTGAAAGCATCCAGAGAACCGGCCTCCACCGCCCTCTGAGGCAGAGAATTCCACAGACTCACAACTCTCTGTGCGAAAAGGTTTTTCCTCATCTCCATTCTAAATGGCTTACCCCTTATTCTTAAACTGTGGCCCCTGGTTCTGGACTCCCCCAACATCGGGAACATGTTTCCTGCCACCCCGGGAATTAACCCCCGTAAATTAACCTCAATAATCTGTCTTTCTGCTGACTGGATAGCACGCAGCAAAAAACCTTTCACTGTACCACGGTACACATGACGATAATAAACTAAACTAACCTACAGAGAGAATGAATAACTTTATTTGAATGAATTAATAAGTATATTGGCCAGGTACACAAAAATGCTGGAGAAACTCAGCGGGTGCAACAGCATCTATGGAGCGAAGGAAATAGGTAACGTTTCGGGCTGAAACCCTTCTTCAGACTGATAGGGGGTGGGGAGAAGAAAGGAAAAAAGGAAAAAAGGCGGAGGAGGAGCCCGAGGGGTGGGGGATGGGAGGAGACAACCAGAGGGCTGATGAAGGGGAGGGGACAGCAAGGGCTAGCAGAATTGGGAGAATTGGGAGTATATTGGCCAAGTATGTACACATACAAGGAATTTGCCTTGGTGCTCCGCTCGCAAATAACAACACGACATACAGTAAACAATTATGAATGACACATAAAATATTAAACATTAATAATAAAACATTACAGTTTAAACAAAACGAGCAGTTTAATTAAAACAAAACGTGCAAACTCCGTACAGACAGCACCCGTAGTCAGGATTGAACCCGGGTCTCCGGCGCTGTGAGGCAGCAACTCTACCGCTGCGCCACCTTTTGGTTTCGTACTGTCAGAATTAAAAGGATGGTTGGTGTTACTCTGTTCACAGATCTTCGCTGTTCATGGGGAGAGAAAGTTTTTTGCTCAGTCTGAAGGAAAGTTTGCAACAGTCGAAACAGAGGGCCGTTGTACTCCTTGGGGAGGTGGGATGCGGTAAGAGTGCTCTTGTGGCCAAAGCATCCATCCTGGCCTCCGAATGGATCTCCGGGTAAGTGCCCCATCCTCAATTTGTAGCATTGTTGCTGGGCGGCTCGGTGGCGCAGCGGGTAGAGTCGCTGCCTCAGTCGCTGCCTCACAGCGCCAGGGACCCGGGTTCAATCCTGACTACGGGTGCTGTCTGCACGGAGATTGTACGTTCTCCCCGTGGACACTGAGTTTTCTCCGGGTGCTCTAGTTTCATAGAAACATAGAAAATAGGTGCAGGAGGAGGCCATTCGGCCCTTCGAGCCAGCACCGCCATTTATTGTGATCATGGCTGATCGTCCCCAATCAATAACCCGTGCCTGCCTTCTCCCCATATCCCTTGATTCCACCAGCCCCTAGAGCTCTATCTAACTCTCTCTTAAATCCATCCAGTGATTTGGCCTCCACTGCCCTCTGTGGCAGGGAATTCCACAA
Source organism: Malacoraja senta (assembly GCA_038087875.1). Classification (NCBI taxonomy): domain Eukaryota; kingdom Metazoa; phylum Chordata; class Chondrichthyes; order Rajiformes; family Rajidae; genus Malacoraja; species Malacoraja senta. The sequence continues at coordinate 31,184,638 of CM075981.1, read as the reverse complement.
ATTCACAACTCTCTGGGTGGAAAAGTTTTTTCTCACCTCAGTCTTAAATAACCTCCCCTTAATTCTAAGAAACCTCCCACGATAGACAATAGACAATAGACAATAGGTGCAGGAGTAGGCCATTCGGTCCTTCAAGCCAGCACCGCCATTCAATGTGATCATGGCTGATCATCCCCAATCAGTACCCCGTTCCTGCCTTCTCCCTATATTCCCTGACTCCGCTATCTTTAAGAGCCCTATCGAGCTCTCACTTGAAAGTATCCAGAGAACCGGCCTCCACCGCCCTCTGACGCAGAGAATTCCACAGACTCACCACTTTCTGTGAGAAAAAGTGTTTCCTCGTCTCCGTTCTAAATGGCTTACCCCTTATTCTTAAACTGTGGCCCCTGGTTCTGGACTCCCCCAACATCGGGAACATGTTTCCTGCCTCTAGCGTGTCCAAACCCTTAACAATCTTATGTTTCAATGAGATGCCCTCTCATCCTTCTAAACTCCAGTGTGTACAAGCCCAGCCGCTCCTTTCCCTCAGCATATGACAGTCCCGCCATCCTGGGAATTAACCTTGTAAACCTACGCTGCACTCCCTCAATAGCAAGCACACTCTAAAGATGTACAGGTTTGTAGGTTAATTGGCTTGGTATAAATGTAAATGGTCCCTGGTGTGTGTAGTGCGCTGTTAATGTGTGGGGCTCGCTGGTCGGCACAGACCCGATGGGCCGAAGGGCCTGTTTGCTGCATCTCTGAACTCTAAACCTTTACCCCTTCACCTTTAACCCATGTCCTCTGGTTCTCAGTTCCCCTACTCTGGGCAAGAGACTGTGCGTTTACCCGATCTATTCCTCTCATGATTTTATACACCTCTATAAGATCACCCCTCATTCTCTTGTGCTCAAGGGAAATAGAGACCCAGCCTACTCAACCTCTCCCTGCACCTCAGACCCTCGAGTCCTCGTAAATTTTCTCTGCACCCATTTCCTGCTTGCATCTCCTTTCCACTAAAGGGTGGCACGGTGGCGCAGCGGTAGAGTTGCTGCCTCACAGCGCCAGAGACCCTGGTTCGATCCTGACTACGGGTGCTGTCTGCACGGAGTTTGTACGTTCTCCCCGTGACCTGCATGGGTTTTCTCCGAGATCTTTGGTTTCCTCCCACACTGTAAAGACGTACAGGTTCGTAGACTAATTGGCTTGGTATAAATGTAAATTGTCCCTAGTGTGTGTAGGATAGTGTTAGTGTGCGGGGATCGCTGGTCGGCGCGGATTCGGTGGGCCAAAGGGCTTGCGTTTCCACACTGTATTTCTAAACTAAATTAAAATAAACGGGTATCAAGTACTAAAACAATTATACATTGTTCGATGAGTTTGTTTGCTAACTAGAATATGAAGCCTATGTAACTCTAACCTAGCCTCAGATAATGGACATTGATATAATACAGTGTAAATGATTCATTGACTATTTTCCCTGAGAAGTAATTATCTTCAAGGATTTTTGTGCCCATGGTTACAAATAATGTTTAATGAGAACCTTACTGCATCCACCGAAATGAAATGGACTCGATGACATTGGCTGAATGAATGCTTAAACACACGTCAATATTGACATGCCTGAATAAACTAACTAAAATTGACCGATAAAACTTCACAAACAAGATTGAAAGACGACTGTGGAGGACAAGTCATTGGGTATTAAAGCAGAGATTGACCGATTCTTGATTAGTGCGGGTGTCAGGGGTTATGGGGAGAAGGCAGGAGAATGGGGTTGAGAGGGAGAGATAGATCAGCCATGATTGAATGGCGGAGTAGACTTGATGGGCCAAATGGCCTAATTCTGCTCCTAAGACTGTTGAATTTATGTGTCTAAATTGCTTAGAGCAAAATTTAACGTATTTTCAGGTAATTTTATATCTGAAGAAGGGTCCCAAACCCAAACATCGCCTGTCCATTCCCCCCAGAGACTGCCTGACCCACTGAGTTTCTCCAGCACTTTGTGCTTGCTCAAGATTCCGGCATCTGCAGTTCCTTGTGTCTTCATGTAATCATGTTTTCACTGGGTGCTCCGGTTTTCTCCCACACTCCAAAGATCTACAGGATTGTAGGTTAATTAGCTTCTTAATTGTAAATTTTCTCTAGTCTGTAGGATAGTGTTAGTGTAGGGGGGTCGCTGGTTGGCACCCACTCGGTGGGCCGAAGGGCCTGTTCCCACGCTGTATCTCTAAATCTAAAAGTACAGCTTCCTCAGGCAGCTCATTCCAGATACGGACTCCCCTCTGAGTGAAACCGTGGCCCACGAGGCCCCTCGTAAATCTCTCCCTGCTCACTTAAAGCCTAATCATTAGTTTTGCAATCATAGAGTCTATGATCTTCAAGTCAAGTCAAGTCAAGTCAACGTTATTTGTCACATACACATACAAGATATGCAGTGAAATGAAAGTGGCAATGCCTGCGGATTGTGCAAAAAAACTACAGAACAGAATAGAACAGAATAGTAAGATTAAACGAGAACTTACCAGTTTGAAGTTTGATCTTTATTTTATGAGGAGTTACGATGAGCGATTACGTGAAGAACCCCGTCAGTCGGCATGCGAGTCAATCTTCAAAGCAGCGGTGTGAAATCACAGATAAAACGTAACTGAAATAACATGGTAAAAATATAAAACAGACCTTCTAGTTGACCTTTATAATATTGAGGGCCGGGAGCGGTGGGCACGTAATCACTCATCGTAACTCCTCATAAAATAAAGATCAAACTTCAAACTGGTAAGCTCGTTTAATCTCACTATTTTACTTCGGAGTCACGTGAGTGATTCCGTGAAGATTTCAAAGCTCTGTGATTTCATGCCGTAGATACAAATCCAGGCTTCTCACACTGCATCAGTTGACTCAGGAGGAGTGAATAATGAGCAATACAATGAAACATGGTACAGATTAACATGTTGCTTTAATTCACAAACAAATAAAGAAAAATACAATAGCGACCCCTCTGTCCCAGGGGAAGCTAGGAAACAGAACTTAAAATAGAATGGGCGAACACCCCGGTTTCGATAAGTGGTTTATTATAAAATCGGTGAAAATTCAGTTCATTTGACCATCCTGCAGCTGCGAGGATATGGTCTAGAGGGACGTCCATTGCCCTCGCTGCTGACGTTGATGCCGCCCTGGTGGAGTGAGATTTAAAATTGTCAGTATTAACTCCTGCAAAAAACAATACCTGTTTCAGCCATCTTGAGATGGTCTGGACGGACACTTTCCCATGTGGCTTTTTGTGGCTAACAAACAATTGTACTTCCGATCCTCTGAGGCGCTTGGTGACCTCAATATAAGATCGCAAGTGCACCACCACACAGTCGTAAATCCGTGGGATACGGTGACAGTAGAAGCTTGACTCCTGACACCCCTGGTCTGCTCTGTTTTATGAGATCATATATGTAGAACAGAACATCATTCCCAGATGACACCATCCTGTCCAGTCTCAATTTCTGCAGTCTGAACCCTCTGCACTGACACTAACGCCATGAGCATAACCAACTTCAAGGTAATCTTCACCAAAGACAAGGATGTAGCTGGACCCCACTGTCGAAGCAGCGTGAGTACCATACTGACATCCCAGATTTCTATATATCTAGGCCTGGGGGGATGGGAATTAAAAACACTCTTCATAAATCGAGATATTAACGGATGAGATCCTACAGACTAGTTCTGACCCCAAACATAAATACAACGACAGAGCACTCCTGCCAGTATTGATGGCACTATAACTTAAACCCTCATCAAAATACAATTTGGAGAGAAACTCTAACACATCTGGGATGGAAACTGTGTGGTAAGTAATGTTCCCTTTTAAGCAAAACGCCTCCCACTTCCTGACATGAGAGAGATACTGCTTTTTGTACTATCCCTCCAGGACGATGTGATGATATCCACGGTGCGATTGGATAATCCCAGACCCGGGTATGGCCTCCTTAAACCTGCAAATTAACAAATTAATACGATCATACAACGGGTGTTGATCTCCAGTCACAGGGTTTACCAATAGGTTATGACATTTTGGAACCACCATAATTGGCTGAGTTATAATGTCCGAAAAGAGAGGGAACCATGGCTGTGTAGGCCAGTCGGGCACCACCAAAACTCCTGAAGCGGAGTCCTGCTTGATTTTAGTCAAGCACTGACTGATGAGGCAGAATGGGGGAAATGCATATATAAACACTCCTCCCCAATGTAGTGTGAAAGCCTCTACCGCTACTGCCCCCGGGTCTGGTTCCCATGAAACATACTTCGGCACCTGGTGATTGAGTCTGGATGCAAACAAATCGATATCTGGCATCCCATATCGAACAACAATATTATTAAATACTTCATGATTCAACATCCATTCTGTGTTGTCATTGAATTTGCGTGACCTGTTGTCTGCCACCATGTTGAACCTGCCTGGCAAGTAAACAGCTGAAACCCAAATGTTTCTTTTAATGCACCAATGCCAAATAAGGTTAGCCAATCTGTCACAAGATTGCGACTTGATTCCACCCATATAATTCACATACGCCACTGCCGTGGTGTTATCAATCTGAATCTGAACATGTAAGTGATGCTTGGTGGTACAATAAGCCTTAAGCCCATAGAATGCTCCCATTAACTCTAAATAATTAATTCCATGTGATTGAAGAATAAATGCCTCATGCACATTCCATCTGCCCCCACAGCTAGAGATGGTATCAGTAGCTCCCCAACCTAGGGCACTAACGTCAGTCTGTAAAACAACTGAAGGTGTTTCAATCAAAATTTTGCTGGAACAATTCGAAATGTTCCTAATCCACCATTGAATTTCAGCATTTGCTTCCGTTGGTAATTGCATGGGTCTGCTGTAATGGCCTGCATGATTCCTTAGTGCCTGTACCTTTGATCTCTGTAAGTGTTGGTAATGCAAAGGCCCATACTGTGCAGCTGGAAAGGCTGCTACCAATTTGCCAATCAAGCTGGCCACATGCCTAATTGAAGGTGATTGCTCTGCTAGGAGCTTGATACAGCCTTCAATTAAATCTAATCTCTTGCCCTTGGGTAGAGTTACAGACATGTGAGTTGAATTAACTGTGAAACCCAGATAATCAATAACTTTAACCGGTATCAATTTTGATTTAGTTGGATGAATTAGAAACCCCCGACTCTCAAACATGAGTTTAACAGCTACAACAGATAACCCAGCTGCTTCCCGAGTTTTCCCAATTATTAAGATATCATCTAAATAAGCCATTACAATATGACCCTGAACCCGGAGTAGCCACAATGCTGGTTTCAACAGTTTTGTAAATAATCTAGGGCCTGAGGTTAACCCATTAGGCAGTGCTTTAAATTGCCACAACTGCCTCATCCAACTAAATTTCAAATACCTCCGATGGTCTTTATGAACAGGCACTGAGTAATATGCATCCTTAAGATCTATACATGCCATATAACACCCTTTGGAAAGCAATTGCTTGGCAGTGGCAAAAGTTTCCATCTTGAAATGCCTATACTGCACAAACGGATTAAGGGCCGTCAGGTCCAAAATGATCCGACTACCTCCATCTTTCTTTGGTCTAGGAAATATGTTAGATACAAATTAATGAGGTTGCCAAACTGTCTTTTCAATTACACCTTTGAGATACAATTTCGCAATTTCAGCCTGAACCTCCAAATTCTCTGTTTGTGAGAACACAAGTGCCCTCCTCGGTGAATGTTGTGTAGGTGGACACAAATTAGAAATGAATTCAATTTTAAACCCCTGTATCGCTTGCAGTATAAACAATTCGGATGTTATCCAATACCATTCTTTCAGAAACCAGTGTAACCTCCCCCCAACTGGTAGGTAACTCTCACTGAATACGTTTCTACAAGCACCAGACCCACCTACCTCCATGGTAAACCGGTGGAGTTTTTTGTCCCCTGGCTCTGGTGGGAAACGGCATAATTGTTCGTGCTCCTGGGGGAGTGCACCAGTTGCGCACATTGAATGGCCGACTTGGTTCTTGACCGGCCCCGGTTTCGGAAAACCGCTTGTAGGGGTGCTGCCTCCGCAGTGTTCTGCCGGTCATTGGCACCTTAATGAGCCCCACGGTCTTTGCCTCGTCGTCCAATTCCTTCACCCGCTTCGCGAGGTCTTCTCCAAATAAAAGATTTGGTGGCTGGACGTTGCTGGGTTTACAGAGGGCAGCGAATTTCCGATTAGTCGTAGGGCGGATGGCGATCTTTCTGAGGCAGTTTATCTCAAAGTGCACATTGCACATGAGAGCCAGGGCATCCTGCTGTATCTCAGACAGGTGCCCCCCATCCACCGACCTCCCAAACTCCGTAATAGCCAGTAGCTTCAGTACCCTCTGCAACTTCATCTACTGTGCCCTGATGCCTATTCCCATGTGGCCCCAGATGGCATGGTTTACTGCCGGCACCTTCAGTAGAATACAATTAGCCGGTGTATCATATTTCCGGGCTGTTGCATCCATAGTGAGCTCCTGGAGCTGGTGTGAGGCTAGATAATTTATCGTGGCAGCCAAATCCTCACCCAGCGGCACTCCCGAATCTGTCGGGACGGCAAATCTCGCTGCCAGGAATGGGACCTCCGGCTCATGACATTCGTCCCTCGGGGCAGCCTCCAATGCTAACCCCTCAGAGTCGGCGTCAGATTCGTCCTAACCCGGTACGCTCACCTCCTCCTCGAGGGAGACATTAGGCAGCCCTGTAATAGGCTCTGCTGGCACTGGCTCTTGGAGAGACCTGCGCTCTTGATGGAGCATCCTCCCCAACAGGTGCTCCACCGTGGATAACCGTCCATACACGGTATCCCTTCCTGGAGGAGAATCCTCCCGACCGGACTCGTCCGAGTCTATCGGCCGTGCAGACTTGCTGGTGGCTTTACGTCCCCACAGGCGTAGCCCTGGTGTCCTCAGACCCCAAGCCTGCAGTCGCTGGTTTAACAACTGGCGACTCCATAGATGAGCTAGGTGGCCGCCCGCTACCCGCACTCCCGCGGTCCTTGGCAATTTCTGAAACGACTCGCCTTGCTCGCAACGACTTCTCCATGCTTTGCTTGTCCTCCTGCAACAAGATTTAACAAGCGCAGAAGAACCCGACCTCACACTAAGTTTAACACTTACCTGAGGCTTTTTAAAACTTACCTCTGTCGGAGCTCTGCCCTCCGAGCTGGTCTCTGCGCCATGCGTCAGACGTAATGACGCGCATGCCGACTGACGGGGTTCTTCACGGAATCACTCACGTGACTCCGAATTAATATCAATATTTACATAGAAAATAGGTGCAGGAGGAGGCCATTCGGCCCTTCGAGCCAGCACATGTTAGAAAATAATTTTATACAAAAGACACAACACAACAGTAAATTAGTCCCTGGTGTGATCAGAGTTTACAGTCCTGATGGCCTGTGGGAAGAAACTCCGTCTCATCCTCTCTGTTTTCACAGAATGACAGCGGAGGCATTTGCCTGACCGTAGCAGCTGGAACAGTCCGTTGCTGGGGTGGAAGGGGTCCCCCATAATGTTGCTGGCTCTGGATCTGCACCTCCTGGTGTATAGGTCCTGCAGGGGGGCGAGTGTAGTTCCCATGGTACGTTCGGCCGAACGCACTACTCTCTGCAGAGCCTTCCCGTCCTGGGTAGAGCAGTTCCCAAACCAGTTTGTGATATTTCCGGACAAGATGCTTTCTACAGCCCCAGAGTAGAGGCACTGAAGGATCCTCAGAGAGACTCTGAATTTCCTCAGCTGCCTGTGGTGGTAAAGGCGCTGCCTTGCCTTAGTCACCAGTGCTGCAGCGTGTGTTGTCCATGTCAGATCCTCTGTGATGTGGACTCTCAGGTATTTAAAGCAGCTCACCCTATCCACAGTGGCCCCATTTATCTTCAATGGCGTGTACGTCCTCGGATGTTGTGCCCTCCTAAAGTCCACGATCAGCTCCTTAGTTTTTGTGACACTCAAGAGGAGGCTGTTGTCCTGACACCAGAGTGCCAGATTAGCCACCTCCTCCCGGTAGGCCTTCTCGTCGTTATCGGAGATCAGGCCCACCACCACAGTGTCATCAGCAAACTTGATGATGGAGTTGGAGCTGAACCTGGCCACACGGTCATGTGTGTACAGGGAGTACAGTAGGGGGCTGAGGACACAACCCTGGGGGGGATCCTGTGTTCAGGGTGAGGGGGTTGGATGTGCGTCTCCCCATCTTGACTACCTGCAGGCCTGGCGGTGAGAAAGTCCAGGACCCATGCACACGGGGGAGTGTTAAGCCCCAGCTTCAGCAGCTTCTCAGCAAGTCTGGTGGAGACTATCGTGTTGAAAGCTGAGCTGGTCAATGAACAGCTTTCTTAAAAACTAAAAAACATCAGATAACACCATATATACATACAGGGCAGCACGGTGGTATAGTGGTGGCGTTACGACCTCACAGTGCCAGAGACCCGGTTCGATCCTGACTACGGGTGCTGTAAGGGGGCAATGAGGAGGAGTATAGAGACATAATAAGTAACTTTGTGGAGTGGAGTGCACACAATAACCTCCATCTTAACACCACAAAAACCAAGGAGATAGTTGTGGACTTCAGGAGGGGGAGGAGGAGGACTCAAGCAACACCAATCACCATTAAGGGCACTGAGGTGGAGGTGGTCGCTAACCACAGGTACCTAGGTGTGCAGCTTGACAGTGAGCTGGACTGGAAGTGTCATATGGAGGCGGTGTACAGGAAGGGACAAAGCCGACTGTATTTTTTAAGGAGGCTGAGGGCATTTAACATCTGCCAACCCCTACTGTGCAGTGTCTACCATTCAGTGGTGGCCAGTGCTCTGTTTTTTGCTGTGGCCTGTTGGGCAGAAGGCGCCCGCATAGCGGACAAAAACAGACTGGACAAGCTGATCAGGAAGGCCGGCTCAGTGGTCGGGGCTGAGCAACTAACGGTCCAGCAGGTGGCAGAGGCCAGAACTCTGAACAAACTGGGTTCTATAATGACCAACCCCACTCACCCACTCCATGCCCTGAAGGTGATCAAGAGCAGCAGCTTCAGTCAGAGACTGATTGCACCAATGGGCAAAACTGAGAGACATAGGAAGTCCTGTTTACCAGCTGCTATAAGGTTATATAATGCGCATAAATAACTGCACTTTTCTTTTCATTAATTGTATTTTAACTTGTATTTTAATTGTATTTTAACTTGTTAAGTATGGAAGCTATTTGAGGAAATGTGTGGTGTTATGTCTGTCTTGAAGCTGTCGTGGCACTGTAATTTCCTGTAAAGGATTATTAAAGGTATATCTAATCTAATCTAATCTAGTCTGTATGGAGTTTGCACGTTCTCCCCGTACGAAACCTGTGTGGGTTTCCTCCCAGATCTTCGGTTTCCCCCCACACTCCAAAGATGTACAGGTTTGTAGGTTAATTGGCCTTGTATAAATGTAACAATTGTCCCTAGTGGGTGTAGGATGGTGTTAGTGTGCAGGGATCGCTGGTCGGCGCGGACCCGGTGTGTGTGTCCACACTGTATCTCTAAGCTAAACTAAACTAAGTCAAACCAAACTCAAGTACGTTTACATTTCAATTTCAGGGAGCTGCATCGAGTTGTTCGCTTTGTCGGTGTGACCGGGGAGAGCAGAAGTATTCGCTTCCTTCTGCACGGCTTGTGCATCCAACTTGCTGAAATATATCACAAGTCGATCCGTTTCTCAGAGGTATTATGATTTAAATGATGCCTGTCTGTGGCGACAGAAAATAATCAAACAATGTAGTTCTGAGCTTACCTGAATATGTGTACGTGTGTGTGTGTGTACATATATACTGTATACACACACACGTATATATATGGAGCGAAGGAATTGGTGACGTTTGGGGTCGAGACCCTTATTCAGTCTGAAGAAGGTTCTCGACCCGAAACGTCACCTATTCCTTCGCTCCATAGATGCTGCCTCACCCGCTGAGGTTCTCCAGCATTTTTGTCTACCTTCGTGTATATATATACACACACACACACACACACATATGTATATGTATATATATATGTGTACATATATGTATGTATGTATGTGTGCGTGTGTGCCTGTGTGCGTGTGTGTGTGTGTGTGTGTGTGTGTGTGTGTGTGTGTGTTTGTGTGTGTGTGTGTGTGTGTGTATGTATGTGTGCAGTGTGAAAACGCACACCTCCAGATTCAGGGACAGTTTCTTCCCAGCTGTTATCAGGCAACTGAACCATCCTACCACAACCAGAGAGCAGTGCTGAACTACTATCTACCTCATTGGTGACCCTCGGACTATCCTTGATCGGACTTTACTGGCTTTACCTTGCACTAAACATTATTCCCTTATCATGTACCTCATCAGGCACCCCGGACATGTTTATGATTGGTCTTACTGTATTTTAATGTTTTTTGTATTCTATTTTAACTTATACTGTTCCATCAGGGACTGGATTGTTTTAGTGTTGTTATTATTATGTGTGAAATGTTTTAAACGTCATGTGCGATGCTCCTGTATTCCCTGGAAACGTCTTTTCGTTTTGCACTGTACAACTGTTGCTTGCAAGATGACAATAAAGGAATTGAATTGAATTGAATTGAATGTATCTGTACACTGTGGTTGTAATCATGCAGTCTTTCTGCCATCCACAGTGAACAGATACAGGACAAAGGAAATCATTTAGTGCAAGATAAAATCCATTTATAGATAGTCCGAGGGTCCCCAATGAGGTAGATGGGTGGTCAGGACTGCTCACTAGTTGGTGATAGGATGGTTCAGTTGCCTGTTAACAGCTGGGAGGAAACTGTCCCTGAATCTGGAGGTGACCTCGGCTTTTTAAAACTTAAAAATACAAATTTCCTTGTAGATGTTGATAGTCCAATGCCTCTACTTCCTTAGAAGGGTTAGGAAGTTTGGCATGTCCCCTACAACTCTCACCAACTTCTACAGATGCACCACAGAAAGCATTTTATCGGGATTCATCACAGCTTGGTTTGGGAACAGCTCCATCCAAGACCGCAAGAAATTGCAGAGAATTGTGGACGCAGCCCAGACCGTCACACAAACCAACCTCCCTTCCATTGACTCCGTCTACACCTCACGCTGCCTCGGCAAGGCCAGCAGCATAATCAAGGACCAGTCGCACCCGGTCACTCCCTCTTCTCCCTCTCCCATCGGGCAAGAGGTACAGAAGTGTGAAAACGCACACCTTCAGATTCGGGGGACTGTTTCTTCCCAGCTGTTATCAGGCAACTGAACCATCCTACACAACCAGAGAGCGGTGCTGAACTACTATCTACCTCATTGGTGACCCTCGGACTATCCTTGTTCGGAATTTGCTGGCTTTACCTTGCACTAAACGTTATTCCCTGTATCATGTATCTGTACACAGTAAATGGCTCGATTGTAAGGTATTACAATCCACAGTTTAAGAATAAGGAGTAAGCCATTTAGAACGGAGACGAGGAAACACTTTTTCTCACAGAGAGTGGTGAGTCTGTGGAATTCTCTGCCTCAGAGGGCGGTGGAAGCAGTTCTCTGGATGCTTTCAAGAGGGAGCTAGATAAGGCTTTTAAAAATAGCGGAGTCAAGGGATATGGGGAGAAGGCAGGTACGGGTACTGATTGGGGATGATCAACCATGATCACACGGTGCTGGCTCGAAGGGCCGAATGGCCTACCCCTGCACCTATTGCCTATTGTCTATTTTCTATTGTGTTGTCTTTCCGCTGACTGGTTAGCACGAAACAAAAGCTTTTCACTGTACCTCGGTACACGTGGCAATAAACTAAACTGGAAACTGTAACTGCTCTCGTTTAGGAATTCTCGGGGCTGTTAAACGAGTTCACTTCCCTGCTGGAGCTGGCCAATGAAGGACCATCCTCTGTTGATTAGTTTGGATGGTTTGGACGAATTGTCCGATAACTACAGCGCCCGAAGCCTTTCCTGGTTTCCAAGCGAGCTGCCGAAGAACGTTTATGTCATTGCGTCCATGACCGTTGAGGAGAAGGAGGCCGCGCCAAAGGTAACAATGTCTACTCAGTAACGACACTTGATCATGTCAGGGGTTACGGGTAGAAGGCAGGAGAATGGGGTTCGGAGGGAGAGATAGATCAGCCACGATTGACTGCTCGGTGTAGAATCGATGGGCCGAATGGCTTAATTCAGCTCCTACCACTTATGAACAGTGGAAAGAAGTTGCAGGCTGTGATGGATGCGGAGAAGATTGATGATGATGTTGCCAGGACTCCAGGGTGTGTGCTATAGGGAGAGGTTGAGCAGGCTGGGACTCTATTCCTTAGAGTGCAGGAGGATGGCGGGATTGTCATATGCTGAGAGAATGGAGCGGCTGGGCTTGTACACTCTGGAGTTTAGAAGGATGAGAGGATATCTTATTGAAACATATAAGATTGTTACGGGTTTGGACACGCTGGAGGCAGGAAACATGTTCCCGATGTTGGGGGAGTCCAGAACCAGGGGCCACACAGTTTAAGAATAAGGGGTAAGCCATTTAGAACTGAGATGAGGAAATACTTTTTCACACAAAGAGTTGTGAGTCTGTGGAATTCTCTGCTTCAGAGGGCGGTGGAGGCCAATTCTCTGGATACTTTCAAGAGAGAGCTAGATAAGGCTCTTAAAGATAGCGGAGTCAGGGGATATGGGGAGAAGGCAGGAACGGGGTACTGATTGGGGATGATCAGTCATGATCACATTGAATGGCGGTGCTGGGTCGAAGGGCCGAATGGCCTACTCCTGCACCTATTGTCTATTGTCTATTGATGAGGGGTGATCTTATAGAGGTATGCAAAATCACAAGAGGAATAGATCGGGTAGGGGAATCGAGTGCCCAGAGTAGGGGAATCGAGAACCAGAGAATGTAGGTTAAAGGAGAGGGGGGTTAAGATTTAGACTTCAGAGATACAGAAACAGACCCTTCGGCCCATCGAGTCCGTGCCGACTTATGACACATTGACTGATTGATTTACTGTGCAATTTACACAAATCAGCAGGGGGAGTTCATACACATGTTTCTTTGCCGAGATCAATGATACGGTTTGCTAGTAGCCGCTCAATAAAAGCAAGTGAAGAGTTGTACTCAGGCACTACATTGTACCAAATGTCATGATAGCACAATTAATCTACTGAGGTAGGGCGGCACGGTGGCGCAGCGGTAAAGTTGCCGCCTCACAGCGCTAGAGACCCGGGTTCCGTACTGACTACGGGTGCTGTCTGTACGTTCTCCCTGTGACCTGCGTGGGTTTTCTCCGGGTGCTCCGGTTTCCTCCCACACTCCAAAGACGTGCAGGTTTGTAGGTCAATTGGCTTTGGTTGTAAAAAATTGTCCCCAGTGTCCCTTGTGTACGGGGATCGCTGGTCGATGCAGACTAGGTGGGACGAAGGGCCTGTTTCTGTGCTGTATCTCTAAACTCAACTAAAAGCTGACCCACAACGACCATGAGGAATTGTTTTTTACAATCTTGTCACAAAATGGCACTTATCAGACAATGTGACAATAGACAATAGGTGCAGGAGTAGGCCATTCGGCCCTTACAGCCAGCACCGCCATTCAATGTGATCATGGCTGATCATCCACAATCAGTACCCCGTTCCTGCCTTCTCCCCATATCCCTTAACTCTGCTATCCCTAAGAGCTCTATCTAGCTTTCTCTTGAAAGTATCCAGAGAACCGGCCTGCACCGCCCTCTGAGGCAGAGAATTCCACAGACTCACAACTCTCTGTGTGAAAAAGTGTTTCCTCATTTCCGTTCTAATTCCTTATTCTTAAACTGTGGCCCCTGGTTCTAGACTCCCCCGACATCGGGAACATGTTTCCTGCCTCTAGCGTGTCCAAACCCTTAATAATCTTATATTTCAATAAGATCTCCTCTCATCCTTCTAAATTCCAGAGTATACAAGCCCAGTCGCTCTAACCTATCAACATATGACAGTCCCGCCATCCCAGGAATTAACCTTTGTTATGCTGCACTCCCTCAATAGTAAGAATGTCCTTCCTCAGGTTTGGAGACCAAAACTGCTCACAACACTCCCGGTGTGGTCTCACAAGGGCTCTGATGGCCATGCTTTGGAGAAATTCAGTGGATCAGGCAGCATCTGTGAAGTTTAGTTTAGTTTAGTTTATTGTCACGTGTAACGAGGTACAGTGAAAAGCTTTTTGCTGCGTGCTAACAATGGCCGATGTCCTTTATCATCATAACTTTTCTGCCTATCTCTCATTCATTTGTTCTTTATCTTTCTATATCACCGTCTATATCTCTCGTTTCCCTTTCCCCTGACTCTCAGTCTGAAGAAGGGTCTCGACCCGTAAAGTCACCTAGAGATGGTGTTCTCCAGAGATGCTGCCTGACCCGCTGAGTTACTCCAGCACTCTGTATCCTTGGTTGTAAACCATCAAACACAATTTCTTGTATAAATGGAAAATGCTGCCTGACCCGCAACAGCCAGAGATGCTGTTAGGCAGCATCTGTGGAGAACATGGATAGGTGACGTTTCACAGAGTGCTGGAGTAACTCAGCGGGTCAGGCAGCATCTGTGGAGAACATGGATAGGTGACGTTTCACAGAGTGCTGGAGTAACTCAGCGGGTCAGGCAGCATCTGTGGAGAGAAAAAAATCGGTGACGTTTCGGGTCGAGACCCTTCTTCAGACCGAACGGATGCTGTTTACACCAAAGATCGACACAAAGTGCTGGAGTAACTCAGCAGGTCAGGCAGCATCTGTGGAGAGAAAAAAATTGGTGACGTTTCGGGTCGAGTCCCTTCTTCTGACCGTTCTATGTTCAAAGGCATTCAGGCATGTTTTGTACTGAAGTCTCTATTCTTTCAACAGATTTTCAAGGACGTTGGGAAGGTTCTTCATATCCCGCCCCTCACGTCTGTGGAGAGGGAACAGATACTGGGCTCTTGGTTGGAACGGGACGGTCGAACGCTGGCAGCCGACCAGTGGGCTTTACTAGTGGGAGCGTGCGGGGCCTGCCCGAGCCCTCTCTATCTCCAGTGCGCGTACAGGGAGTCGCTGGGCTGGCTCTCCTCCACCAGAGCGGCGGACATTTACCTCCCGCCCGGCCTCCAGCCGCTGTACGCGGCCGTCCTCAGCCGGCTGGAGAAGGCGCACGGCGAGGCGCTGGTGAGGAGGGCGGCCGGGATCCTCGCCTTGTCCAGGAACGGCGCCACCTTTGCCGAGGTGAGCGACCTCCTCAGCCTGGACCCGGCCGTCACGCGGGAGCTCGGGCACGCCCAGGACGCCTCCGCCCCCAAGGTGCCCGTGCTCACCTGGATGAAGCTGCGCGGGGACCTGAAGCTCCACCTGGTGGAGCGGAGGAGCGACGACACCCGCACCTTCGCCTGGGCCCACTCGGCGCTGAGGCGCGCCTGCCTGAGCAGGTACCTGGCCTCACACGACGACCGGTCGGCTCTGCACCTGGCCCTGGCCAACTATTTCTCGGGCCTGTCGGGAAGGCCGGGCGCCTGCGAGCCGGGGGACCTCCACGCCCAGCCGCTGGCCTGGGTCAGAGGAGAGGGTCCTGGCGCCAAGCACACCTTCAACCTACGGAGACTGAACGGGGTTCCTCACCACCTGCTCAAGGCCGGCCAGGTGTCCACCTTGATTACCGAGTGCCTATTCAACTTCCAGTTTCTGCTCCACAAGGTGTGGGCTTTGTCCGTGGTCAGTGTGGAAGAGGACCTGAAAGCTGCGTTGACACTGGAGAGGTGGGCTGATGAACTACTTACTGCCTGTCGTCTTGTTGAGTCTCATTGTCTGCAACTCGTTTTTCACCTAGCCCACGGCTAACAATGGCCTGTTTCCCCTTATCATCGTTACTTTTTTGCATATCTTTCATTCATTTGTTCTATATCACCATCTATATCTCTCACTTCACTCTCCCCTGACTCTCAGTCTGAAGAAGGGTCTCGACCTGAAACGCCACCACCCCACCTTCCTCCCTACCCCCCCTCCCTCCCTCCCTCCCTCCCTCTCATCCCCTCCTCCCTCCCTCTCTGCCCCCCTCCCTCTCTGCCCCCCTCCCTCTCTGCCCCCCCTCCCTCTCTGCCCCCCTCCCTCTCTGCCCCCTTTCCCTCTCTACCCCCCTTCACTCTCTACCCCCTTCCCTCTCTGCCCCCCCCCTCCCTCTCTACCTCCTCCCCTCCCTCTCTGCCCCCCCCTCCCTCTCTGCCCCCCCTTCCTCTCTGCCCCCCCTTCCCTCTCTACCCCCCCTCCCTCTCTGCCCCCCCTCCCTCTCTGCCCCCCCTTCCTCTCTACCCCCCTTCCCTCTCTGCCCCCCCTCCCTCTCTACCTCCTCCCCTCCCTCTCTGCCCCCCCTTCCTCTCTGCCCCCCCTTCCTCTCTGCCCCCCCTCCCTCTCTCCCCCCTTCCCTCTCTCCCCCCCTCCCTCTCTACCCCCCTCCCTCTCTAGGGATTGAAGGGGGAGGGTGAAGAGGAGGAGGAGGGAGTGCTGGGGGATGAGTGGAAATGAACCGCGCCTGCGCAGTTGGGGGCTATGCATGAGTGGTGGAATCTTGCGCTGGGGGAACGGGTGAGTGGTGGAATATTGCGTTGGGGGAGCACTTGGACGAGTATGACAATAAAACACTCGTGACTCTTGACGTTGAATCAGGTTCTTGCAGGTAGAATCACAGGAGCGTGACGGTGGTGCAGCAGTCGTGTTGCTGCCTCACAGCGCCAAAGACCCAGGTTCCATCCGGACCTCGGATGCTGTCTGTGTGTGGAGTTTGCATGTTCTCCCTGTGACCCTGTGGGTTTTCTCCAGGTGCTCCGGTTTCCTCCCACACCCCAAAAGCCGCGCGGGTTTGTAGGTCAATTGGCCCTCTGTAAATTGTCCCCTAGTGTGTAGGGAGTGGATGAGAAAGTGGGATAATGCAGAACGAGTGTGAACAGGTGATCGATGGTCATTGTGGACTCGGTGGGCCGAAGGGCAGCTTTACATGTTGTATTTCTAAAACTCTCAAAATTAGAGGGCAGGGCTTTAAGGTGAGAGGAATAAAGTTTAAATGGAGGCAAGTGGTTTACACAGAGGGTGGTGGATGCCTGGAACGCGCTGCCAGGGGTGGTGGTGGAGGCAGATACGATAGTGGCGTTGACGAGGCTTTTAGATAGACACGTGGATATGCAGGGAACGGAGGGATATGGATCACACGCAGGCAGAGGGGATTAGTGTAACGGCATCATGTTCAGCACGGACATTGTGGGCCGAAGGGCCTGTTCCTGTGCTGTACTGTTCTATGTTCTCTATCAACAAATGAAAGAGAAATGTAGACACAGAGTGCTGGAGTAACTCAGCGGGTCAGGCAGCATCTGTGGAGAACATGGATAGGTGACGTTTCACAGAGTGCTGGAGTAACTCAGCGGGTCAGGCAGCATCTGTGGAGAACATGGATAGGTGACGTTTCACAGAGTGCTGGAGTAACTCAGCGGGTCAGGCAGCATCTCTGGGGAACATGGATGGGTGACGATTCGGGTCAGAACCCTTCTTCAGACGCCTGGTAGGCCAATTGTTGGCTAGGGAAGGTGTGATCTGAAGAGGGATGCAATGTGGTGAATGATGGAACTGGTTAAACGACGAGGGTTGGGGGAGGGAGCAAGAGGGGACGGAGGGGAGTGTTGGTAGAAGTTACAAAATTATAGATGTCAATGTTTATATGACTTTAGACTTTAGGGAAACAGGCCCTTCGGCCCACCGAGTCTGCGCTCGCCAACACTATCACTAATAGTGATAGCATAGTCTTATGGACAATGATAGTTATAGATAGTGATAAAGAAAGAACTGCAGATGCTGGAAAAAGGGTCTGAAGAAGGGACCCGACCCAAAACGTCACCTATTCCTTCGCTCCATAGATGCTGCCTCACCCGCTGAGTTTCTCCAGCATTTTTTACTACTATAGATAGTGTTAGCACACACTAGCACTATCCTACACACATTAGCACTATCCCACACACATTAGCACTATCCTACACACACTAGCACTATCCTACACACACTAGCACTATCCCACACACATTAGCACTATTCCACACACATTAGCACTATCCTACACACACTAGCACTATCCTACACACACTAGCACTATCCCACACACATTAGCATTATCCCACACACATTAGCACTATCCTACACACACTAGCACTATCCTACACACACTAGCACTACCCCACACACATTAGCACTATCCCACACACATTAGCACTATCCCACACACATTAGCACTATCCCACACACATTAGCACTATCCTACACACACTAGCACTATCCTACACACACTAGCACTATCCCACACACATTATCACTATCCCACACACATTAGCACTATCCTACACACACTAGCACTATCCTACACACACTAGCACTATCCCACACACATTATCACTATCCCACACACATTAGCACTATCCTACACACACTAGCACTATCCTACACACACTAGCACTACCCCACACACATTAGCACTATCCCACACACATTAGCACTATCCCACACACATTAGCACTATCCCACACACATTAGCACTATCCTACACACACTAGCACTATCCCACACACGCTAGGGACAATTTACAATTTATAACAACGCCAATTAACCTACAAACCTGTACGTCTTTGGAGTGTGGGAGGAAACCGAAGGTCCCGGAGAAAACCCACGCAGGTCACAGGGAGAATGTTCAAACTCCATACAGACAGTGCCTGTAGTCGGGATGGAACGCGGGTCTCTGGGGCTGTGAGGCAGCAACTCTACCGCTGCGCCACCGCGCCGCCCCTGGTTTAAACACCATTTTGTGCTTGCTGAGCAGGAAAGTGGGTGACTTGAACCTACTGCACGAAGCCATCCAGTTGTCGAAGAAGGTCTTGCTTCAGGATCCGTGTCAGCTGGCTTCACAGCTCGTCGGACGCCTACAACAGATCGTTACGGAGGATACACCGGTGGCGCCAGGTACAGTGACAGGGGAGCTGATCATACAATCCAGGGCAATCCTCATATCAGTGAAGAAGGGACTCGACCCAAAACGTCACCCATTCCTTCTCTCCGGAGATGCTGCCTGACCCGCTGAGTTACTCCAGCTTTTCGTGCCTACCTTCCCCATTCTCAGCGATCGTTCATGATGTGTGGAGAGGATGTTTTCACTGGTGGGAGAGTCTACGACCAGAGTCCACAGCCTCAGAATAAACAGATGTACTGTACCTTTAGAAAGGAGATGAGGAAGAATTTCTTTAGTCAGAGGGTGGTGAATCTGTGGAATTCTTTGCCACAGACGACTGTGGAGGCCAAGTCAATAAATATTTTTAAGGCAGATTGACAGATTCTTGGTTAGAATGGGTGTCAGGGGTTATGGGGAGAAGGCAGGAGAATGGGGTTGAGAGGGAATGGTAGATCAGCCATGTTTGAATGGCGGAGTAGACTTAATGGGCCGAATGACCTAATGGCCACGAACCGGCCTCCACCGCCCTCTGAGGCAGAGAATTCCACACTCACAACTCTCTGTGTGAAAAAGTGTTTCCTCATCTCCGTTCTAAATGGCTTACCCCTTATTCTTAAACTGTAGCCCCTGGTTCAGGACTCCCCCAACATCGGGAACATGTTTCCTGCCTCTAGCGTGTCCAAACCCTTTATAATCTTATATGTTTCAATAAGATACCCTCTCATCCTTCTAAACTCCAGAGTATAGAAGCCCAGCTGCTCCATTCTCTCAGCATATGACAGTCCCGCCATCCCGGGAATTAACCTTGTAAACCTACGCTGCACTCCCTCAATAGCAAGAATGTCCTTCCTCAAAATAGGGGACCAAAACTGCACACAATACTCCAGGTGTGGTCTCACTAGGGCCCTGTAGAACTGCAGAAGGACCTCTTTGCTCCTATACTCGACTCCTCTTGTTATAAAGGCCAACATGCCATTCGCTTTCTTCACTGCCTGCTGTACCTGCATGCTTACTTTCATTGTTTCATACAGTGAAACGCTTCTTTGTTGCGTGCTATTCAGTTCAGCTGCTCCTCGACCTACGATGGGGTTTGGTTCCGATAAAAAACACATCGGAAATATCGTAAGCCGAAAACGCATTTAATACAATGTGATCACGTCAAAGATAGCGCAGTCAGGGGATATGGGGAGAAGGCAAGAACGGGGTACTGATTGGGGATGATCAGCCATGATCACATTGAATGGCTGTCCTGGCTCGAAGGGCCGAATAGCCTACTCCTGCACCTATTGTCTATTGTCTATTGTGACCTGAAGTGCGCGGCGGCTCGCTGCCGTTTCCCAGCGTTTGCACCATCGTAAAGTCGAGATATCGTAAGTCGAAGCATCGTAAAATCGGGGAGCATCTGTACTTGATTACAATCGATTCGTCCACAGTATGTAGATATGTATTGATTTGGCCCATCAAGTCCACTCCACCATTCAATCATGGCTGATCTATCTTTCCCTCTCAACCCCATTCTCCTGCCTTCTCCCCATAACCCCTGACACCTGTACTAATCAAGAATCTGTCGATCTCCATCTGAAAAATATCCATTGATTTGGTCTCCACAGCCATGACAATCAATTCCACAAATTCATCACCCTCTGACTAAAGAAGTTCCTCCATATCTCCTTCCTAAAGGAACGTCCTTTAATTCTATGACCTCTGGTCCTAGACTCTCCCACTAGTGGAAACATCCTCTCCACATCCACTCTATCCAGACCTTTCACTATTTGGTAAGTTTCAATGAGGTCCCCACCCTTCATCCTTCTAAACTCCAGCGAGTACAGGCCCAGTGTCGTCAAATGCTCATCATAGGTTAACCCACTAATTCCTGGGATCATTCTTGTAAACCTCCTCTGGACCCTCTCCAGGGCCAGCACATCCTTCCTCAGATATGGGGCCCAAAATTGCCCACAAATATTCCAAATGCACCCTGACCAGCGTCTTGTAGAGCCTCAGCATTGCATCCCTGTTTTGTATACAAGCCCTCTTGTAATAAAGGTGGTGGAGGCAGGTTCTCGGGATGCTTTCAAGAGAGAGCTAGATAGGGCTCTTAAAAATAGCGGAGTCAGCGGATATGGGGAGAAGGCAGGAACGGGTTACTGATTGGGGATGTTCAACCATGATCACATTGAATGGCGGTGCTGGCTCGAAGGGCCAAATGGCCTACTCCTGCACCTATTGTCTATTGTCTATTGTAATAAATGCTAGCATTGCGTTTGCCTTCTTTACTACGTAATCGACTTGCAGATTAACTTTTTAGGAATCCTGCACCAGCGCTCCCAAGTCCCTTTGCACTTCCGATTTCTGGATTCTCTCCCCATTTAGAAAATAGTCTACTCTTTTATTCCTACTAATAAAATGCATGACTCCACGTGGACTCATTGGGCTGTCCTGTACATTCTGTACTAATGGCCCTGTCCTACTGTACGAGGTCATTCAAGACCACTCCCGAGTTTAAAAAAAAATCAAACTCATGGTAAGCACGTAGAATGTACGTAGTGGGTACGTCGGAGCTCGGGGACGTCTCTTAGCGGCTCGTAACGCTAACGGCAGGTACTCGGGAAACGCGGTAAGCTGGTTAAGACTCGTGTAGATTTTTCAACATGTTGAAAAATGTCCACGAGAGCCCCGAGTACCTACGAGCGGCTATTACCGTAATTCTCAGAGTTCGAATCAGGGGAAACTCAGGAGAACTCTTGAATTACCTCGTACAGTGGGACAGGCCCTTAACTGCGGCAATTGTGTTTGTGTGTAAGGATAGTCTTGCGGAGCTGTGTGTAAAATATGTATTTCACTGTACCTTGTATACGTGACAATAAATAATCTATTGAACCATTGATCCATTAAAGCTGGGTGGCAGTGTGAACTGTGAGGAGGATGCTATGGGAATGCAGCATGACTTGGACAGGTCGGGTGAGTGGGCGGATGCATGGCAGACGCAGTTTAATGTGGATAAATGTGAGGTTATCCACTTCGTGGCAAGAATAGGAAGGCAGATTATTATCTTAATGGTGTCAAGTTGGGAAAAGAGAGAGTACAACGGGATCTGGGGGTCCTTGTTCATCAATCAATGAAAGTAAGCATGCAGGTACAGCAGGCAGTGAAGAAAGCAAATGGCATGTTGGCCTTCATAACAAGAGGAGTTGAGTATAGGAGCAAAGAGGTCCATCTGCAGTTGTACAGAGCCCTAGTGAGACCACACCTAGATTATTATGTGCAGTTTTGGTTCCCTAATTTGAGGAAGGACATTCTTTCTATTGAGGGAGTGCAGCGTAGGTTTACAAGGTTAATCCCCGGGATGGCGGGACTGTCATATGCTGAGAGAATTGAGGGCTGGTCTTGTATACTCTGGAGTTTAGATGGAATGAGAGGGGATCTTATAGAAACAAATAAGATTATTAAGGGTTTGGACACGCTAGTGGCAGGAAACATGTTCCCGATGTTGGGGGAGCCCAGAAACAGGGGCCACAGTTTAAGAATAAGGGGTAAGCCATTTAGAACGGAGACGAGGAAACACTTTTTCACACAGAGTGGTGAGTCTGTGGAATTCTCTGTCTCTGAGGGCGGTGGAGTCCGGTTCTCTGGATGCTTTCAAGAGAGAGCTAGATAGGGCTCTTAAAGATAGCGGAGTCAGGGGATATGGGGAGAAGGCAGGAACGGGGTACTGATTGGGGATGATCAGCCATGATCACATTGAATGGCGGTGCTGGCTCGAAGGGCCGAATGGCCTACTCCTGTACCTATTGTCTATTGTCTATTAAAGATAGCAGAGTGAGGGGATATGGGGAGAAGGCAGGAACGGGGTACTGATTGGGGATGATCAGCCACGATCACATTGAATGGCGGTGCTGGCTCGAAGGGCCGAATGGCCTACTCCTGCACCTGTTGTCTATTGTCTATTTATAAAATAGTCTCCTCTTTTATTCCTATTACCAAAATGCATGGCTTCACATGGATCCATTGGGCTGTACATTCTGTAGTAACTGGGGAAATTGTGTTTGTGTGTAAGGATAGTCTTGCGGAGCTGTGTGTAAAATATGTATTTCACTGTACCTGGTACACGTGACAATAGAGAAACCATTGAACCGTTTCGTCCATTAAATGCGTGTGGCATTATTTCTTCAGATGACCCAAGGAAATACCCCCATCTCCTGCGCTTGCTGAGTGAGTGTCAAAGATCTTCGATGCCATTCCTCGTGCCTTCATTTACCTGCCTCTTGCCCCCTGGTGGGTTGATGTACAGTACACTGTCAGGTAAGAAACACTCTGTCCTAAACCTCTCCCATCCATGCACCCGCCCAAATTTTATTGTAAGTGTAGAAGCGGGGAACTGCAGGTGCTGGTTTATGAAGGAAAGCCTTAAAGTGCTGGAGTAACTCACCAGGTTAGAGAGCTTCTCTGGAGGACATGGATAGGTGACGTTTTGGATTGGGACCCTTCTTCAGATTGATGACAGGGGTAAGGGGGAGGGGAGGGAGACTTCACATGGACTCATGGTGGCGCAGCCTTACAGTGAATGCAGCGCCGGAGACCCGGGTTCGATCCCGAGTGCGGGCGCCGTCTGTACGGAGTTTGTACGTTCTCCCCGTGACCTGCGTGGGGTTTTCTCCGAGATCTTCGGTTTGCTCCCGCACTCCAAAGACGTACAGGTTTGTAGGTTAATTGGCTTGGTAAATGTAAACATTGTCCCTAGTGGTACTGATTGGGGATGATCGTGGATGATTAGGATAGTGTTAATGTGCGGGGATCGCTGGTCGGCGAGGACCCGGTGGGCCGAAGGGCCTGTTTCCGCGCTGTATCTCTAAACTAGAAGAGTATGGGGCAGGACTCCAGAGATGCTGCCTGACTTGCTAGGTTTCTCCAGCATTTTGTCCAAATTTTTAATTAATTAGAGTGGAGTTTGGTTTATTGTCACCTGTATCGAGGTACAGTGAAAAGCTTTTGTTGCGTGCTAACCAGTCAGCAGAAAGACAATACATGATTACAATCGAGCCGTCCACATTGTACAGATACTTGATTAGGAATTAATGTTTAGTGCAAGGTAAAGCCAGTAAAGTCCGATCAAGGATGATCCGAGTGTTTATGAAAGAACTGCAGATGCTGGAAAAATCGAAGGTAGACAAAAATGCTGGAGAATCTCAGCGGGTGAGGCAGCATCTGTGGAGAAAAGGAATAGGCGACGTTTCGGGTCGAGACCCTTCTTCAGACTGAAAAAGAGGGAAAAAAAGGAAGAGTTGGAGACAGTGGGCTGTGGGAGAGCTGGGAAGGGGAGGGGAAGGAGGGAGAAAGCAGGGGCTACCTGAAATTAGAGAAGTCAATGTTCATTCCGCTGGGGTGTAAACTACCCAAGTGAAATATGAGGTGCTGCTCCTCCAATTTGCGCTGGGCCTCACTCTGGCCATGGAGGAGGCCCAGGACAGAAAGGTCTGATTCAGAATGGGAGGGGGAGTTGAAGTGCTGAGCCACCGGGAGATCAGGTTGGTTATTGTGAACTGAGCGGAGGTGTTGGGCGAAGCGATCGCCAAGCCTACGCTTGGTCTCACCGATGTAGAGCAGCTGACATCTAGAGCAGCGGATGCAATAGATGAGGTTGGAGGAGGTGCAGGTGAACCTCTGCCTCACCTGGAGAGACTGCTTGGGTCCTTGGATGGAATCGAGGGGGGAGGAAAAGCGACAAGTGTAGCATTTCCTGCGGTTGCAAGGGAAAGTGCCAGGGGAGGGGATGGTTCGGGTGGGAAGGGACGAATTGACCAGGAAGTTACGGAGGGAGCGGTCTCTGCGGAAGGCCGAAAGGGGAGGAGATGGGAAGATGTGGCCAGTGGTGGGGTCACGTTGGAGGTGGCGAAAATGTCGGAGGATTATATGTTGCATGTGACGGCTGGTAGGGTGGAAGGTGAGGACAAGGGGGACTCTGCCCATGTTACGAGTGGGGGGATGGGGAGTGAGAGCAGAGCTACGGGATAAAGAGGAGACCCTGGTGAGAGCCTCATCTATAGTCTAAGAGGGGATCCCCCGTTCCCTAAAGAATGAGGACATCTCCGATGCCCTGGTGTGGAACACCTCATCCTAGGTGCAGATGCGGCGTAGACAGAGGATTTGGGAGTAGGGGATGGAGTCCTTACAGGAAGCAGGGTGGGAAGAAGTGCAGTCCTGTTAGCTATGGGAGTCAGTGGGTTTGTAGTTGAAGGTAGTCCGAGGGTCACCAAAGAGGTAGATAGTAGTTCAGCACTGCTCTCTGGTTGTGGTAGGATGGTTCAGTTGCCTGATGACAGAGACCCGGGATCGAACCTGACTATGTGGGTGCTGTCTGTGCGGAGTTTGCACGTTTCCTCTGTGACCCACCGTGGGTTTTGTTCAAATGTGGTGACTTAAGAGCTGCCCATTGCGATCTCACAGGTCACACTGACCGGATTACGGCGGTAACATGTTTCCAGAAAGGTCTTCAGGCAATCACTGCATCGAGGGACGGGACTTTAAAAATCTGGGACCTCACCAGTGGCAAAGCGTTGCATACAGTACATGGAGTTGGCAAGGACATAGACTCCATAACACTGTGCCTGAAGAATACACTGGCAGCTGTAACGGAGGACAACGCTCTCCAGGTGTGGGATATCCACGCTGGAAAGCAGATCTTCACAGTCACTGGCTCTCTGGACCCCCCCATATTACGGTCGGCTCTCGACGGACAACACTTGTTGGCCTTTTACGACGGAAGCCATTTTGTTAAGGTAAGAATACTGTGGCCATTTTGTTAAGGTAAGAATACTGTGGCCGTTTTGTTAAGGTAAGAATACTGGTGGCCATTTTGTTAAGGTATTGGCTGCTTCAGTATTGTTAAGGTTGAGGCTGGTTCGATTTTATCCTTTAAAAATAGATTGGATGGGTATATGGACAGGAAAGGAATGGAGGGTTATGGTCTGAGTGCATGTAGATGGGACTAGGGGGAAGTATTTATTAAAAAAATAAAAATAAATAAAAAAAAATTAAAAATAAATAAATAAATAAATAAAAAATGTTCGGCACGGACTTGAAGGGCCGAGATGGCCTGTTTCCATGCTGTAATGGTTATATGGTTATATGGTAAGAATACTGTGGCCATTTTGTTAAGGTAAGAATACTGTGGCCATTTTGTTAAGGTAAGAATGCGAGGCGCCTCAAGAATACTCCCACAGCAAGGCGTGTTCCAACGCAAGGCCCCTCGTACAGTTAACCATGGTCTCTGAGCTAAACCGTAAACGAACCAACCCCATGGGGTTGTGGCAATTGTGAAGTTTCTCGGTGGCACAGCGGTAGAGTCAATAGACAATAGGTGCAGGAGTAGGCCATTCGACCCTTCGAGCCAGCACCGCCATTCAATGTGATCATGGCTGATTATCCCCAATCAGTACCCCGTTCCTGCCTTCTCCCCATATCCCCTGACTCTGCTATTTTTAAGAGCCCTATCTAGCTCTCTCTTGAAAGCATCCAGAGAACCTGCCTCCACTGCCCTCTGAGGCAGAAATTCCACAGACTCACCACTCTGTGTGGAAAAGTGTTTCCTCGTCTCCATTCTAAATGGCTTACTCCTTATTCTTAAACTGTGGCCCCTGGTTCTGGACTCCCCCAACATCGGGAACATGTTTCCTGCCTCTAACGTGTCCAAGCCCTTAACAATCTTATATGTTTCAATGAGATTCCTTCTCATCCTTCTAAACTCCAGAGTGTACAAGCCCAGCTGCTCCATTCTCTCAGCATATGACAGTCCCGCCATCCCGGGAATTAACCTTGTAAACCTACGCTGCACTCCCTCAATAGCAAAGAGTGTAGAGTAAGTAGTCGCTGCCTCACAGCGCCGGTCATCTGTACGGAGTTTGCACGTTCTTCCTGTGACCGGTTGGGTTTTCCCAGGTGCTCCGGTTTCCTCGCTGACACTGAGAGGCCAGGTTGTTTTGCTGGCACCATTTGGTCAGTCGGTCGATCTCCTTTCTATACTCTGACTCATCACCATCTGTAATTCGTCCCACAACGGTGGAGTCGACGGCGAACTTGACGATGGAGTTCGCACAGTATCTGGCTACACAGTCATGAGTATAGAGTGAGTATAGCAAGGGGCTGTACTGATGTCTTATTGAGAATGAAGTGTTTCCACCAATTCGAACAGACTGTGGTCTGTGGATGAGGAAGTCGAGGATCCAGTTGGAGTATTGTGAACAGTTTTGGTCCCCTAATTTGAGGAAGGACATTCTTGCTATTGAGGGAGTGCAGCGTAGGTTTACAGGGTTAATTCCCGGGATGGCGGGACTGTCATATGCTGAGAGAATGGAGCGGCTGGGCTTGTATACTCTGGAGTTTAGAAGGATGAGGGGGGATCTTTTTAAAACATATAAGATTATTAAGGGTTTGGACACGCTAGAGGCAGGAAACATGTTCCCGATGTTGGGGGAGTCCAGAACCAGGGCCACAGTTTAAGAATAAGGGGTAAGCCATTTAGAACGGAGATGAGGAAACACTTTTTCTCGCAGAGAGTTGTGAGTTTGTGGAATTCTCTGCCTCAGAGGGCGGTGGAGGCCAGTTCTTTGGATACTTTCAAGAGAGAGCTAGATAGGGTTCTTAGAGATAGCGGAGTCAGGGGATATGGGGAGAAGGCAGGAACGGGGTACTGATTGTGGATGATCAGCCATGATCACATTGAATGGCGGTGCTGGCTCAAAAGGGCCGAATGGCCTACTCCTGCACCTATTGTCTATTGTCTATTGTCAGTTGCAGTGGGACGCGCAGAGAACCGGTTCCGTGAGCTTGGTAACCAGCTTGTACAGACTGGCGGGTTAATTGGCTGCTGTAAAGTGTGTAGGAAGCCGATGAGAAAGTGGCATAACATGGAACCAATGTACTGGTCATCGCCGGTCGGCATGGACTCGATGGGCTGAAGGGCCTGTTTCCACCCTGTATCTCTAAACTAAACCAATGAAATGTTCGTGCTTTCAGATTTTTGATGTGTCAAACTGCTGCAGATTGTTACACCAAGTCGATATCACTCCAGAAAACGATCCCATTCACAAGGATCACACCATTTTAGTGTCGGAATGTTCACTGAGAGATCAAGTTCTTTTTGCCTATCGGTAAGTATTCAACCAACGCTTCCACCCATGTGGATTACAAGCACCTTGTATGTTGCTTTGTTTAAAAAGACACAGAGTGCTGGAGTAACTCAGCGGGTCAGGCAGCATCTGTGGAGAACATGGATAGGTGACGTTTCACAGAGTGCTGGAGTAACTCAGCGGGTCAGGCAGCATCTGTGGAGCGAAGGAAATGGGCAATCTTTCGGGCCGAAACCCTGAAGGAAATAGGCAACGTTTCGGGCCGAAACCCGGAAGGGTTTCGGGCCGAAACGTTGCCTATTTCCTTCGCTCTATAGATGCTGCCGGAACATGGATAGGTGACGTTTCACAGAGTGCTGGAGTAACTCAGCGGGTCAGGCAGCCTCTGTGGGGAACATGGATAGGTGACGTTTCACAGAGTGCTGGAGTAACTCGGCGGGTCAGGCAGCATCTGTGGAGAACATGGATAGGTGACGTTTCACAGAGTGCTGGAGTAACTCAGCGGGTCAGGCAGCCTCTGTGAAGTACCTTTTACCTGATGGGAGAGGGGAGAAGAGGGAGTGGCCAGGGTGAGACTGGTCCTTGATGATGCTGCTGGCCTTGCCGAGGCAGCGTGAGGTGTAGATGGAGTCAATGGAAGGGAGGTTGGTTTGTGCGACGGTCTGGGCTGCGTCCACAATTCGCTGCAATTTCTTGCGGTCTTCTCCATCTTCCTTTTTCTTATTTCTGTTCTTTCCTCTTGCACTTCTTTGGTAGTTCAGGGGTCTTTTCTTTCCTTTCTTTTATTTACTTCTTTTTCTTCATTCTCTCCTTTTTTCGCTTTAAAAAAAATGCAGTTTTCAATGTTAAAAATGAAGCTGTACAAAAATTGTATAACTGTCATGTCGATTGCCTTATGCCTTAAAATTAATAAAAAATATAAATGAAAAACAAATTCTTGCTGTCTTGGATGGAGCTGTTCCCAAACCGAGCCGTGGGCCGATGGTGACAATGCAAGGTCTGTACTGGGCGGCCATTTTACTTTGAACTTGCAGTTCCTCGATTGGAACTAATTGTTTATTTGTGGCTTTGTCAGGAGTGGGAAGGAAGGCGTGGTGCTGAGTTCTACACAAGGGAAGGTAGTGGCCAAGCTGCCTGCCCGCGATGCTGCAGCTTCTGTCCAAGGAGTGGCCGTCACCAAGGACTACTTCCTTCTGGTCTGCAGGTGCGTACTGGGTCGCACCAAGCGCTCGTTCAGTGGTCGACACGGTGGCGCAGCAGTGGAGTTGCTGCCTCGCAGCGCCGGAGACCCCGGTTCGATCCTGACTACGGGTGCTGTCTGTACGGAGTTTGCACGTTCTCCCTGCGTGGGTTTTACCCAGGTGCTCCGGTTTCCTCCCACACTCCAAAAGACGTACAGGTTTTGTAGGTCAATTGGCTTTGGTTAATTGTCCCCAGTGTGTAGTATAGAATTTGTGTGATCGCTGGTCAGCGTGGACTCGGTGGGCTGAAGGGCCTGTTTCTGCACTGTATCTCTAAACAAAACTAAACGAAGCAATACAGTTTGTTTAAGAAGGAACTGCAGATGCTGGAAAATCGAAGGTACACCAAAATGCTGCATCTATGGAGCGAAGGAAACAGACAACGTTTCGGGCCGAAACTCTCAGTCTGAAGAAGGGTTTCGGCCCGAAACGTTGCCTATTTCCTTCGCTCCATAGATGCTGCCGCACCCGCTGAGTTTCTCCAGCATTTTTGTGTATACAGTTATAGTCCTACAGCACGGAAACAGGACAATCGGCCTAACTCCTCCATGCCCGCCGAGATACCCCATCTAAGTAAGGTAGTCCCATTTGGCCCACATCCCTCTGAAACCTTCCTCTGGGCGGCAAGGCGTAGCGGTAGAGTTGCTGCCTTATAGCTCCAGAGACTGGGCCAGGGACTATTGCAACGGTCAAATGCAGGCAGGTGGGTCTAGTGTAGAAGGGGTATGTACAGTAGGCCGGTGTGGGAAAGTTGGGCCAAAGGGTCTGTTTCCACTCTGTATCACTCTGGGACTCTGAATAAGACTTTATTGTCACATGTAATAAGTCACGGAGATATTCTTCGATTTGGAAGGTATGCAAAGAGTCGCCACCTAAAGGGCGGCGACAAAGTTACAGTATTCAATTTTAACACAAAACATTTAATAAAATACTAGACTAAGTGGGACCCGTTGGGTCCCATGTTCACAAGGGAGGGCTGGTATGGACATTGTGGGCCAAATGGATTCTTGGGGTGACAGCTCAGTCACTCAAGCCTGATGTGCTGGCAGCTCATTCACGGCTGGTGGGCGAGCATTTGACTCACGGCTACTCCTTGAAATTCCATTTCAAACCGGGTGCTAGGCCACCAAATTCAGGTGCAGTTTCCTACCACTTCAAGCAGGGTGCAAGGCCACCAAACTCAAGTGCAGTTTCCTATCACTTCAAGCAGGGTGCAGGGCCACCAAACTCAAGTGCAGTTTCATGCCACTTCAAGCAGGGTGCAAGGCCACCAAATGCTAGTGCTGTTTAATGCCATTTCAAGCAGGGTGCAAGGCCACCAAATTCAAGTGCAGTTTCATACCACTTCAAGCAGGGTGCAAGACAACCAAATTGAAGTGCAGTTTCATACCATTTCAAGGTGGGTGCAAGGCCACCAAATTCAAGTGCAGTTTCATACTATTTCATGCAGGGTGCAAGGCCACCAAATTCAAATGCAGTTTCATACCATGCAGGGTGCAAGGCCACCACATTGAAATGCAGTTTCATACCATTTCAAGCAAGGTGAAACCACCATAAAACCACACAAAACAACACATAAACACCACACTCACAGTTCAGTAGACATTCAGTGTGTTCAGTTGATTCACAGCTCAGACAGAGTCGTGACCTCTCCCTCCCCCATCTTGCAGAGACTGAGCCACACCCACACTTCCGGGTTTTATAATCCCTTCCCCCTCCCACCGGAAGGGGCGTGGCTTTCATGGCGTGATTGACAGGAGAGAGATTCTCAACTTTTTTTTAAACACTAATAACACTTTTATTTTTCATTGATGGGAAGAATCCTCTGCACCTGATGAGCGGAGGGGGACTGAGTAAGATGGCCAAAAATCACAGCCGTAAGTGGTAGCGTTTTATCTAAAATCAATATACAGTGCAAACAGGAAGTTGTCAAGTTACCACCACCAACAACCATTTGCAGTGCAGCATTTCAAAGCAGTTACCACCCCACAAACAACCATTTGCAATGCAGCATTTCAAAGTAGTTACCACCACCAACAACCATTTGCAGTGCAGCATTTCAAAGCAACCACATTTTCATTTTCAAACCACATTAAGGGCACTCACAGTTGAGTAGACATGTGTTCAGTGTTATTCACAGCTCGGAGAGAAGTGACCCTCTCACTTCCTCCATCTTGCAGAGACTGAGTGAGGCACAACACTTCCGGGTTTTATAGTCCCTCCCCCCTCCCACCAGCAGGGGCAGCAGGGAGAATGTCAACATTTTTAAAACATTAATAACTCTTTTATTTTTCATTGATGGGAAAAGTCCTCTTGTCCTGCGCAGTGGAGGGATACTCTGGGTAAGATGGCCAAAAATCACAGCCGTAAGTGGCAGCGTTTAACATGAAACAGGAAAACAGGACGTGCTCAAGATCTTACTTTTAGTAATATAGATTCCATTTGTGGTCCCCGTTAGTTCTCGGCTGTCCCCCCTTGACTCTGTGTCTCTATGATAGAGTTTGAATGAGAGCGCTGTTAATATTTGTGACTGCTTTGCTCACCCATCAGTAACGCCCTTCCCCGTGGTGTGTCGCTGCTGCAGGTATTCGTGCTCAAGGCTGCGCCAGGTCCTCCACATCGAGCTCTTTGGGGTGACGAGCCGCGCCTACGTCCGCACGGTGAGCGGCTGCTGCGACCATCGCCTCTCCTTCCTGTCCGTCGACCACTCGGGTACCCACCTCCTGGCGCTCAGCTCCTCGCGCCAAACAAACATCTCCACCATCCTCTCCTGGAACCTGGAGACAGAAGACCACAAGCACCTGGCGGAGTTCTCATCCGCTGCCATCGGAGGCAAGTGGGCTCTCTCCAACACTCACGGCGGAGCAACGGTAGAGTTGCTGTCTTACGGCGAATGCAGCGCCGGAGACCCGGGTTCGATCCCGACTACGGGTGCCGTCTGTACGGAGTTTGCACGTTCTCCCCATGACCTGCGTAGGTTTTCTCCGAGACCTTTTGTTTCCTCCCACATTCCAAAGACGTGCAGGTTTGTAGGTTAATTGGCTTGGTAAATGTAAAAATTGTCCCTAGTGGGTGTTAATGTGCGGGGATCGCTGGTCGGCGCAACCCAGTAGGCCGAAGGTCCTGTTTCCGTGCTGTATCTCTAAACTAAACTAAACTAATCTTTTTTCCTTCCATTCCGAATCCGACCTTTCTGTCCTGGGCCTCCTCCATGGCCAGAGTGAGTCCCACCGTAAATTGGGAGGAGCAGCACTTCATATTTTGGTTGGGCAGTTTACACCCCAGCGGTATGAACATTGACTTCTCCTATTTCAGGTAGTCCCTACTTTCTCCCTCCTTCCCCTCCCCTTCCCAGCTCTCCCACAGCCAGGCACGGAAATCGCTATCAAAACATGGGGGGGGGGGCACACTTCCTTGGCGGCGCGCGCGCTTGCGTACAAACGCGAGGCTTCGGCCGTGGGCCCTGTGGACGGTAACATCGGGAGCTGACCTGGTTGGTGACCGACTCCGAACTCCAGCAACAGCAGCTTCGTCCGCCCCGAATCGTGGGGCTTGAATCGGCCCGTTCACGGGGTTTTCAACATCGGGAGCTTCGATCGCCTCGATGCAGCGGTTTGATTTTAAGCCGCGCCGGGCGCTGAAAGGCCCCGCGAACGGGCCGATTCAGCTATTAGAAAGTGTCTGATAAAGTCCGGATTACAAAACATGGGGGGGATTGTCCCCCCCCCCTCTCAAAGCATGGGGGACGTGTGTCCCCCCCCAGGATTTCCGCCCATGTCCACAGCCTACTGTCTCCACCTCTTCCTTTCTTCCCCCCTCCCCCCACCCACATCAGTCTGAAGAAGGGTCTCGACCCGGAACGTTGCTCCATAGATGCTGCCTCACCGCTGAGTTTCTCCAGCATTTTTGTCTACCTAACATTACTAGGTGCCTTCTTCAAAAATCACTCCTTGGATAGATGAGGGGGGACCTCATTGAAACTTACCAAACGGTGAAAGGCCTGGATAGAGTGGATGTGGAGAAGATGCTTCCACTAGTGGGAGAGTCTAGGACCAGAGGCCACAGCCTCAGAATAAAAGGACATACCGTTAGAAAAGAGATTAGTTTAGTTTAGTTTTAGAGATGCAGCGCTGAAACAGAACCTTCGGCCCACCGAGTCCGCACCGACCAGCGATCCACACACATCAACACTATCCTACGCACACTAGGGACAATTTGCCACTTATACCAAGCCGATTAGCCAACAAACCCTTACGTCTTCGGAGTGTGAGAGTAAATCGAAGATCTCGGAGAAAAACCCACGCAGTCACGGGGAGGACTTGCAAACTCCGTACAGCCAGCACCTTTTTTTTTCTTCTTTTTTTTCCTTCGCTCCATAGATGCTGCCGTACCCCGCTGAGTTTCTCCAGCACTTTTGTCTACCTGTAGTCAGGATGGAACCCGGGTCTTTGGCGCGGTGAGGCAGCAACTCTACCGCTGCGCCACCCGTGCCGCCCTTGCAAGTGGACTCCGTCCAACATTACTGGATGCCTTCTTCAAAAATCATTGAAACATAGCAAATAGTGAAAGGCCTGGATAGAGCGAATGTGGAGAGGATGTTTCCACTAGTGGGAGAGTCCAGGACCAGAGGGCACAGCCTCAGAATAAAAGGACGTACCTTTAGAAAGGAATTTCGTTAGTCAGGAGGATCATATATTCTAGGATCAGAATGAGGCCGTTCGGCCCATCGATTCGACTCCGCCATTCAATCATGGCTGATCTATCTCTCCCTCTCAACCCCCATTCTCCTTCCTTCTCCCCATAAACCCTGACATCCGTACTAATCAAGAAACTATCAATTTCTGCCATAAAAATATCCAATGACTTGGCCTCCACAGCTGCCTGTAGCAATATCAGCTATGATTGAATGGTATAGTAGATTTGATGGGCCGAATGGCCTAATCCTGGTCCTGGAACATATGAATTTAGGAACCCTTCTGACTAAAGAAATCCCTCCTCATCTCCTTTCTTTCTTTTATTCTGATGCTGTGCCCTCTCGTGCTTGGGGTCGCCAACTTTCTCGCTCCCAAATAAGGGACAAAAGATCAAAAATAAGGGACACACTCCCGACGGCAATTCGTTGACCGACTCGGCCGTGGCTGGGTGAACGATGAGTTGGCCCCGGGTGCTGGACTGCACACATAGCCCAGCCGGCGGGCCAGCTGAGGAGTTTTGGCCCAGGCCGCAAAGTCCGGCACCCCATCCAACTCATGAACCGATGATCGGCCCATGAGAAGGAGGGGTGGTGGTGGTGTCGGCGGTAAGCGAAGGTGTGAAGTCGGACAGCTGGCCGGGCTGCCGACCGACCGACGGGGCCACGAGCGAGGCGCTGCTGCTGCTGCTGCTGCTGCACTCCATGGGCTGCAATACGTCGGGACGGGTGAGGCGGGGCCGGACGCGGCACTCCGACCCGACAGTCCCCTCGACCCGAGTGGTAGCAGTCAAATACGGGACAAGGGCGGTCCAGTACGGGACAAACCAATTTAGCCCAATATACGGGATGTCCCGGCTAATACGGGACAGTTGGCAATCTGGTCCTAGACTCTCCCACTAGTGGAAACATCCTCTCCACATCCACTCTATCCAGGCCTTTCACTATTCGGTAAGTTTCAATGAGGTTCCCCCTCATCCTTCTAAACTCCAGCGAGTACAGGCCCAGTGCCAACAATATTCTCCCAATATTGCAGGGACCTGCCTTGACCTGCATTTCTGCCTGACCGTCTGTGAAGGGGAGACTTCCTGAGGGGTGGAACCTCGCCTCCAGGATACACGACCAGTCCCTGGCCATCAGCACAAGTAACATGAAGAGTGGTGACGGGATCGTGGACATCACCCCCATGAAGAACAACTCCAGGTGAGGAATCAATCATAGTCATAGTCATAGAGTGGTACAGCACGGAACCAGCCTCCTCAACCCAACTTGCCCACGCCGACCAACATGTCCCATCTACACTAGTCCCATCTTCCAGCATTTCCCCAAATCCCTCCAAACCTGTCCTATCCATGTACCTGTCTAACTGTTTCTTAAACGTTGCGATAGTCCCAGCCTCAACTACCTCCTAAGTTCATAAGTGATAGGAGCCGAATTAGGCCATTCAGCCCATCAAGTTTACTCCGCCATTCAATCATGGCTGATCTATCTCTTCCTCCTAATCCCATTCTCCTGCCTTCCCCCCATAACCCCTGACACCCATACATACTCAAGAATCCTCTCCCTCTCCCACTCCCCCCTCCTGCCTTCTCCCCATATCCCCTGACTCCGCTATCTTTAACAGCCCTATTCTAGCTCTCTCTTGAAAGTATCCAGAGAACCGGCCTCCACTGCCCTCTGAGGCAGAGAATTCCACAGACTCACAACTCTCTGTGAGAAAAAGTGTTCCCTCGTCTCCGTTCTAAATGGCTTACTCCTTATTCTTAAACTGTGGCCCCTGGTTCTGGACTCCCCCAACATCGGGAACATGTTTCCTGCCTCTAGAGTGTCCAAGCCCTCAACAATCTGCAGGGGTTACTTGAAATTATCGTCATTTGACTTTCATATTTCAAGATGTTGCTTTTATTTTTCAGCTATGTTGTGTGCAGGAGCTTAAACTCGGAAGTGATATCCATCTGGAACATAAGAAAATCCAAGTACAAGGGGCAGGCAGTCCAGCTGGAGAGAGGTCTTGTCGACGGCACTAACATTGCTTTGGTGAGAGACACCAAGCTCTACATCCTCTCTGACAAGGGCATGGCCGCTCACTCAGAAACTCCAGACCTATCTTCCAGGTAAGAACGGAGACGAGGAAACACTTTTTCACACAGTTACTCCAGCACTTTGAATCTATCTTTGGTATAAGCCAGCATCTGCAGTTCTTTTCTACACACTCTATCCTATCCTCGATGGACCGAAGGGCCTGTCCGTGCTCTTTCTCCGAACCAAACTAACCTACATTTAACGAGAAGATTAGATTCAAAATGCTGAGAGAATGGAGCGGCTGGGCTTGTACACTCTGGAATTTAGAAGGATGAGAGGATATCTTATTGGAACATATAAAGATTATTAAGGGTTTGGGCACGCTAGAGGCAGGAAACATGTTCCCGATGTTGGGGGAGTCCAGAACCAGGGGCCACAGTTTAAGAATAAGGGGTAAGCCATTTAGAACGGAGACAAGGAAACACTTTTTCTCACAGAGAGTGGTGAGTCTGTGGAATTCTCTGCCTCAGAGGGCGGTGGAGGCCGGTTCTCTGGATACTTTCAAGAGAGAGCTAGATAGAGCTCTTAAAGATAGCGGAGAGTCAGGGGATATGGGGAGAAGGCAGGAACGGGGTACTGATTGGGGATGATCAGCCATGGTCACATTGAATGGCGGTGCTGGCTCGAAAGGCCGAACGGCCTACTCCTGCACCTATTGTCTATTGTCTATAAAAAGACAAAACCAATGTCCCCAAGTCTATGTAGATCAGAGCTTATTTGAGGTAGTTGTGTTTATAATATCCTGATGGCTGCAGGGAAGAAGCTGTTCCTGAACCTGGACGTTACAGTTTTCAGGCTCCTGTACCTTCTTCCCGATGGCAGGGGTGAGATGAGAGCGTGGCCAGGGTGATGTGGGTCTCTGATGATGATGATGTCGGCTGCCTTATTGAGGCAGCGACTCCCGTAGATCCCTTCGATGGCGGGGAGGTCAGTACCCGTGATGGACCGGGCAGTGTCCAACACTCTCTGTAATCGTCGTTCCTGGGCGTTCGAGTTGCTGAACCAGGCCATGATGCAACTGGTCAATATGCTCTCTACACCTGTAGAAGTTCAAGAGAATCCTCTCTGACACGCTGAACCTCATGACATGCTTTAATTACATGTTTAAGAAAGAACTGCTATTCTTGCTATTGAGGGAGTGCAGCGTAGGTTTACAAGGTTAATTCCCGGGATGGCGGGACTGTCATATGCTGAGAGAATGGAGCAGCTGGGCTTGTACACTCTGGAGTTTAGAAGGATGAGAGGGAATCTCATTGAAACATATAAGATTGTTAAGGGCTTGGACACACTAGAGGCAGGAAACATGTTCCCGATGTTGGGGGAGTCCAGAACCAGGGGCCACATTTTAAGAATAAGGAGTAAGCCATTTAGAACGGAGACGAGGAAACACTTTTTCTCACAGAGAGTGGTGAGTCTGTGGAATTCTCTGCCTCAGAGGGCGGTGGAGGCGGGTTCTCTGGATGCTTTCAAGAGAGAGCTAGATAGGGCTCTTAAAAATAGCGGAGTCAGGGGATATGGGGAGAAGGCAGGAACTGCCTCACATCTATGGAGTGAGGCAGCTCCATAGATGCTGCCTCACCCGCTGAGTTTCTCCAGCATTTTTGTCTACCTTTGCTTTAATTATATGAACGCTTTGCTCTCTTATATTTCAATGGCTCAAAGGGGCTTTTATTGTCTACAGTGCAATGTGTTAACACACTGAAATTCTTCCTCTTACAAAACAGTCCAGTAGAGTGTAGCCATACCTCCGATCCCCGATTAGCAAGTGTACAGAAATAGCCTACTGAGCCCCGCATGCAAGAGGAGCACAATTTTCCAAAGGCCATGCTCCTGTTCGTACAAACCCTGCCAGTTTTAGGCGAGTCCCAGGCTGTTTTGGGCCTCCAGCCATCTCCTTCCTTTTTTATTGTTTTTTTTCTTCTCTCATTTCCAACGTCACTGCGTTTTGGCATTTGTTAATTTGCAAAGTCAAAGTCAAATTTCTTCGTCACATGCACCCTAAGGTGCAGTGAAATGAATTTGCAAGCAGCGATACACTTAAAAATAGAACACACAATACACAATAGAATCTAACACAAACATTGAAATATTTGCACATTCGCTCTGCGTGGGGTGGCGCAACTGGTAGAGTTGCTGCCTCACAGCGCCAGAGACCCGGGTTCGATAGACAATAGACAATAGGTGCAGGGGTAGGCCATTCGGCCCTTCGAGCCAGCACCGCCATTCAATGTGATCATGGCTGATCATCCTGACCACGGGTGCTGTCTGTGTGTGTGGATCTTGCATTGTCACGTTCTCCCTGTAACTGCGTGGGTTTCCTCCCACGCTCCACAGACGTGAGGGTTTGTCAGTTAATCGGCCCCTGGTGTGTAGGGAGTGGATGAGAAAGTGGAATCGCGTAGAACTAGTGTGAACTCGCTGGAATTTAGAAGATTGAGGGGGGATCTTATAGAAACTTACAAAATTCTTAAGGGGTTGGACAGGCTAGATGCAGGAAGATTGTTCCCAATGTTGGGGAAGTCCAGAACAAGGGGTCACAGTTTGAGGATAAGGGGGAAGTCTTTTAGGACCGAGATGAGAAAAACATTTTTCACACAGAGAGTGGTGAATCTGTGGAATTCTCTGCCACAGAAGGTAGTTGAGGCCAGTTCATTGGCTATATTTAAGAGGGAGTTAGATGTGGCCCTTGTGGCTAAAGGGATCAGGGGGTATGGAGAGAAGGCAGGTACAGGATACTGAGTTGGATGATCAGCCAAGATCATGTTGAATGGCGGTGCAGGCTCGAAGGGCCGAATGGCCTACTCCCTGCACCTATTTTCTATGTTTCTATGAACGGTGTGATCGATGGTCGGCACGGACTCGGCGGGCCGAAGGGCCTGATTCCATGCTGTGTATTTTTTTTAAACTAATGAAAACCCATTTTATCACCAATTACTTTGTGTTTACTGTAGACTCTATTGATCTACGATCTAGTGAAGAAAAAATACACAACAAAATTGACTGACCTTCATATTATCCCTTGCCTTAAACACGAATACAGAATCCTTGCATCAGAACAGCTCTTGGGATTATCTGAATACAGGTGAGGCGACACTGACACTGACTAATATTTTGGAATGCAATGACAATAGACAATAGGTGCAGGAGTAGGCCATTCGGCCCTTCGAGCCAGCACCGCCATTCAATGTGATCATGGCTGATCATCCCCAATCAGTAACCCCGTTCCTGCCTTCTCCCCATATCCCCTGACTCCGCTATCTGTAAGAGCCCTATCTAGCTCGCTCTTGAAAGTATCCAGAGAACCTGCCTCCACCGCCCTCTGAGACAGAGAATTCCACAGACTCACAACTCTCTGTGTGAAAAAGTGTTTCCTCGTCTCCGTTCTAAATGGCTTACTCCTTATTCTTAAACTGTGGCCCTGGTTCTGGACTCCCCCAACATCGGGAACATGTTTCCTGCCTCTAGCGTGTCCAAACCCTTAATAATCTTATAATGCAAGGCTGTCTTACAATGTATTCGGCCCAACTTGCCCACACCGACCAACATGTCCCATCTGCACTAGTCCCACCCTGCCTGCGTTTGGCCCATATATACACCTCTAAAACTGTCCTATCCATGCACCTGTCTAATTGTTTCTTAAATGTCAGCATAGTCCCAGCCTCAACTACCTCCTCTGGCAGCTTGTTCCATGCACCCACCACCCTTTGGGTGAAATGGTTACCACTCGGATTCATTAGACAATAGGTGCAGGAGTCGGCCGTTCGGCCCTTCGAGCCAGCACCGCCATGCAATGTGATCATGGCTGATCATCCACATTCCTATTAAATCTTTTCCCCTTCACCTTAACATATGTCCTCTGGTCCACGATTCACCTACTCTGGGCAAGAGACTGTGCATCTACCCGATCTATTCCACTCAGAATAAAAATAAGACAAAATAATCATTGGTGTACCTCCACATTGACTGGGAGCTGCTTTAAAGCTTGTGAACTAGTCGACACAGTGGCTCAGCTTGGTAGAGTAGCTGCCTCACAGCACCAGAGACCCCGGGTGCTGTCTGCACGAGTTTGTACGTTCTCCCTGTAACCATGTGGGTTCACCGGTTTCCTCCCACACTCCAAAGATGTGCGGGTTTGTAGGTTAAATGACCTTCTGTAAATTGCCCCTAGTTTAGAGAAACAGCGCGGAAACAGGCCCTTCGGCCCACCGGGTCCGAGCTGACCAGTGATCCCCGCACATTACATACACTAGTGTGTCCTACACACACCAGGGACAATTTTTACATTTACACCAAGCCAATTAACCTACAAACCTGCACGTCTTTGGAGTGTGGGAGGAAACCGAAGATCTCAGAGAAAACCCACGCAGGTCACGGGAGGAACGTACAGACAGCACCCGTAGTTGGGATTGAACCCGGGTCTCTGGTGCTGCAAGGCAGCAACTATACCGCTGTGCCACTGTACCGACTGTAGAGTGTAGAGCAGGGGTGGGCAACCTTGTTCTGCATAGGGGCCGGGACGCATGTCTGTGAGCGGATGGCGGGCCACATCTATCACGTGTACACATGGATCCCGCCGCCATCCCGCCCCGGATGGCAGGCATCAAATCACGTGTTCACAGAAGGTAGACAAAAAATGCTGGCGAAACTCAGCAGGTGAGGCAGCCTCGTGCGATCCTCGCATGTCTCACCCGGTGAGTTTCTCCAGCATTTTTGTCTACCTTCGATTTTTCCAGCATCTGAAGTTCTTTCTTTTTCTTTTAAAATCTTTTTATTAGTTTTTTTCAAAAAGCAAAAACAAAACAACAAAAGAATAATGATAACGGACTTGAAGGGCCGAGATGGCCTGTTTCCGTGCTGTTATGGTTATATGGTTATATGGTTATAAACATAACAATGATATTGATACGTAGGGATCAGGATTACATTAATGGCAGGTATAACCTAAATATGAGTCCAGTGTCAAAATACACATTGAGTATAGACCTCCCGGTCTCGCTGTAAATATAGTTAAGTGTTTAAAAGAGAACTTGTATGCATAAAAACAAAAAGAGAAAAAGAAAAAAAAAAGAGAAAAAAAGAGAAAAAACAAAAAAACAAATTTCTTTCTTAAACGCGTTCACAGAAGGTGCGCAGCCGTGCCGGCGGCTTTGCGCAGGATGCGGTACAGCCAGAGCTCGGCGCTCGGCGGGCCGGATGATTACGGGGGGGGAAAATCCGCCTGCAGGCCAGATGATTTCGGGTGACTGGGCCGCATTCGGCCCGGGGGCCATAGCTTGCCGATCCCTGGCGTAGAGAGTGGATGAGAAAGTGGGATAACTAGTGTGAGTGGGTGGTTTGAATATAATGGGAGAATAATGGTTGATTTTTCATTTTTTTATGTCCCTGGAAAGAGATCACCTTGTGCTCTGGAACCTGAAGACTGGATTTATACACGAACGGGTCCGGCCCAAATACAAAGACAATTTTTGCCCGTTAAATGGCCTTCCTTCACACTCAAACTATGACTTCTCCAACGAGCTTCTGACCACGAGAAAGAGAGGAGGGGACACTGGTGGTTTGTCAGGTAAATATCTTCAGCTCCGCACTGTGGAAAGTTTAGTTTAGTTCATTAGAGCTCTTAGAGCTAGATAGGGCTCTTAAAGATAGCGGAGTCAGGGGATCCGGGGAGAAACATAGAAAATAGGTGCAGGAGGAGGCCATTCGGCCCTTAGAGCCAGCACCGCCATTCATTGCGATCATGGCTGATCGTCCCCTATCAATAACCCGTGCCTGCCTTCTCCCCATATCCCTTGATTCCACTAGCCCCTAGAGCTCTATCTAACTTTCTCTTAAATCCACCCAGTGACTTGGCCTCCACTGCCCTCTGTGGCAGGGAATTCCACATATTCACAACTCTCTGGGTGAAAATGGTTTTTCTCACCTCAGTCTTAAATGGCCTCCCCTTTATTCTAAGACTGTGGCCCCTGGTTCTGGACTCGCCCCACATTGGGAACATTTTTCCTGCATCTAGCTTGTCCAGTCCTTTTATAATTTTATATGTTTCTATAAGAATCCCCCTCATCCTTCTAAACTCCAGTGAATACAAGCCCAGTCTTTTCAATCTTTCCTCATATGAGAGTCCCGTCATCCCAGGGATCAATCTTGTGAACCTACGCTGCACTGCCCCAATCACAAGGATGTCCTTCCTCAAATTATGAGACCAAAACTGTACGCAGGCAGGAACGGGGTACTGATTGGGGACGAACAGCCATGATCATATTGAATGGCGCTGCTGGCTTGAAGGCCCAAATGGCTACTCCTGCACCTACTCTCTATTGTCTATTGTCACGTGTACCAAGGTACAGTGAAAAGCTTTTTTTTGTTGCGTGCTAACCAGTCAGCGGAAAGACAATACATGATTACAATCAATCCATCCAGTGTACAGATACGTAATGAAGGGAATAATGTTCAGTGCAAGGTAAAGTCCAGTGGCAGCACGGTGGTGCATCGGTATAGTTACTGCCTCACAGTGCCAGAGACCCGGGTTCAGTCCTGATGTAGATTTAATTTAGTGCTGTCTATACGTACTTTGTGCGTTCTTCCCATGACCTGTGTGGGTTTTCTCCGGGTGCTCCTGTTTCCTCCCACGTCCACTACCCATATCCCTTGATTCCTTTAGCCCAAAGAGCTAAATCTAACATCCAGTGAATTGGCCTCCACTGCCCTCCGTGGCAGCAAATTCCACAGATTCACAACTCTCCGGGTGAAAACGTTTTTCCTCATCTCAGTCCAAAAAGGATGGGTTGCACTTGAGCCTGAGGGGGACCGATATCCTGGCAGGGATATCTGCAAAGGCTACTGGGGAGACTTTAAACTAGAATGGTTAGGGGGAGGGACTCAAATAGAGAATGCTATTAGACAGTGTGTGAGGCAGGAGGCAGAGAAGGAAAGCACTCAGACCCAACATGTAGGGGGGAAAGAAGAAAACAATAATAAACAGAGAATAAGAGGTGGTGGGGTTCTTAAATGGGTGAGCAGAGAAACAGAGGGGTGTAAAATGCGGGCGGAAGCAATAGGTAGCAAGGTGAAAAGTAAAAGTGGCAGGCAGACAAATCCAGGGCAAAAATCAAAAAGGGACACTTTTCAAAATAATTGCGTAAGGGGTAAGAACGTTGTAAAAACAAGCCTGAAGGCTTTGTGTCTCAATGCAAGGAGCATTCGTAATAAGGTGGATGAGTTGAACGTGCAGATAGCAATTAATGATTATGATATAGTTGGGATCACGGAGACATGGCTCCAGGGTGACCAAGGCTGGGAGCTGAACATCCAGGGATATTCAATATTCAGGAGGAATAGAGAGAAAGGAAAAGGAGGTGGGGTAGCGTTGCTGGTTAGAGAGGAGATTAACGCAGTGGAAAGGAAGGACATTAGCTTGGAGGATGTGGAATCGGTATGGGAAGAGCTGCAAAACACTAAGGGGCAGAA
The DNA here is from genome assembly GCA_038087875.1 of Malacoraja senta. Lineage (NCBI taxonomy): Eukaryota > Metazoa > Chordata > Chondrichthyes > Rajiformes > Rajidae > Malacoraja > Malacoraja senta. Next base: position 31,141,123 of record CM075981.1, on the reverse strand, counting down.
AACGCTGGTGGGTGTTGTGTACAGGCCACCTAGCAGTAGTAGTGAAGTTGGGGATGGCATCAAACAGGAAATTAGAAATGCGTGCAACAAAGGCAAAACAGTTATAATGGGTGACTTCAATCTACATATAGATTGGGTGAATCAAATTGGCAGGGGTGCTGAGGAAGAGGATTTCTAGGAATGTATGCGGGATAGTTATCTAAACCAACATGTAGAGGAACCAACGAGAGAGCAGGCTATTCTAGACTGGGTATTGAGTAATGAGGAAGGGTTAGTTAGCAGTCTTGTTGTGCGTGCCCCCTTGGGCAAGAGTGACCATAATATGGTTGAGTTCTTCATTAGGATGGAGAGTGACATTGTTAATTCAGAAACAACGGTTTTGAACTTAAAGAAAGGTAACTTTGAGGGTATGAGACGTGAATTGGCCAAGATTGACTGGCAATTAGTTCTAAAAGGGTTGACGGTGGATATGCAATGGAAGGCATTTAAAGACTGCATGGATGAACTACAAAAATTGTTCATCCCAGTTTGGCAAAAGAATAAATCAGGGAAGGTCGTGCATCCGTGGATAACAAGGGAAATCAGGGATGGTATCAAAGCAAAAGATGATGCGTACAAATTAGCCAGAAAAAGCAGCATACCAGAGGACTGGGAGAAATTCAGAGACCAGCAGAGGAGGACAAAGGGCTTAATTAGGAAAGGGAAAATAGATTATGAAAGAAAACTGGCAGGGAACATAAAAGCTGACTGCAAAAGTTTTTATAGATATGTGAAGAGAAAGAGATTAGTGAAAACAAATGTAGGTCCCTTGCAGTCAGAAACAGGTGAATTGATCATGGGGAACAAGGATATGGCGGACCAATTGAATAACTACTTTGGTTCCGTCTTCACTAAGGAAGACATATATAATCTGCCGGAAATAGCAGGGGACCGCGGGTCAAAGGAGATGGAGGAACTGAGTGAAATCCAGGTTAGTCGGGAAGTGGTGTTGGGTAAATTGAATGGATTAAAGGCCGATAAATCACCAGGGCCAGATAGGCTGCATCCCAGAGTACTTAAGGAAGTAGCTCCAGAAATAGTGGATGCATTAGTGATAATTTTTCAAAATTCTTTAGATTCTTGAGTAGTTCCTGAGGATTGGAGGGTAGCAAACGTAACCCCACTTTTTAAGAAGGGAGGGAGAGAGAAAACGGGGAATTACAGACCAGTTAGTCTAACATCGGTAGTGGGGAAACTGCTAGATTCAGTTATTAAAGATGGGATAGCAGCACATATGGAAAGTGGTGAAATCATTGGACAAAGTCAGCATGGATTTACGAAAGGTAAATCATGTCTGACGAATCTTATAGAATTTTTCGAGGATGTAACTAGTAGAGTGGATAGGGGAGAACCAGTGGATGTGTTGTATCTGGACTTTCAGAAGGCTTTTGACAAGGTCCCACATAAGAGATTAGTATACAAACTTAAAGCACATGGTATTGGGGGTTCAGTATTGATGTGGATAGAGAACTGGCTGGCAAACAGGAAGCAAAGTGTAGGAGTAAACGGGTCCTTTTCACAATGGCAGGCAGTGACTAGTGGGGTACCGCAAGGCTCAGTGCTGGGACACCAGCTATTCACAATTTATATTAATGATCTGGATGTGGGAATTGAAGGCAACATCTCCAAGTTTGTGGATGACACTAAGCTGGGGGGGGCAGTGTTAGCTGTGAGGAGGATGCTAGGAGACTGTAAGGTGACTTGGATAGGCTGGGTAAGTGGGCAAATGTTTCGCAGATGCAGTATAATGTGGATAAATGTGAGGTTATCCACTTTGGTGGCAAAAACAGGAAAGTAGACTATTATCTAAATGGTGGCCGATTAGGAAAAGGGGAGATGCAGCGAGACCTGGGTGTCATGGTACACCAGTCATTGAAAGTAGGCATGCAGGTGGAGCAGGCAGTGAAGAAACCGAATGGTATGTTAGCTTTCATAGCAAAAGGATTTGAGTATAGGAGCAGGGAGGTTCTACTGCAGTTGTACAGGGTCTTGGTGAGACCACACCTGGAGTATTGCGTACAGTTTTGGTCTCCAAATCTGAGGAAGGACGTTATGGCCATAGAGGCAGTGAAGGTTCACCAGACTGATTCCTGGGATGTCAGGTCTTTCATATGAAGAAAGACTGGATAGACTTGGCTTATACTCGCTAGAATTTAGGAGATTGAGGGGGGATCTTATAGAAACGTACAAAATACTTATGGGGTTGGACAGGCAAGATGCAGGAAGATTGTTCCCGATGTTGGGGAAGTCCAGGACAAGGGGTCACAGCTTAAGGATAAGGGGGAAATCCTTTAAGACCGAGATGAGAAAAAACTTTTTCACACAGAGAGTGGTGAATCTCTGGAACTCTCTGCCACAGAGGGTAGTTGAGGCCAGTTCATTGGCTATATTTAAGAGGGAGTTAGATGTGGCCCTTGTGGCTAAAGGGATCAGGGGGTATGGAGAGAAGGCAGGTACGGGATACTGAGTTGGATGATCAGCCATGATCATATTGAATGGCGGTGCAGGCTCGAAGGGCCCAATGGCCTACTCCTGCACCTATTTTCTATGTATCTATGTATCTATGTAAATGCCCTATTCCTTATTCGTAAACAGTGATCCCTGATTCTGGACTCCACCAACATCGAGAACATTTGTCCTGCATCTAGCCTGTTCAATCTTTTAAGAATTTTATGTTTCTATAAGATCTCCTCTCATCCTTCTAAATTCTAGTGAGTAGACAATAGACAATAGACAATAGGTGCAGGAGTAGGCCATTTGGCCCTTCGACCCAGCATCGCCATTCAATGTGATCATGGCTGATCATCCACAATCAGTACCCCGTTCCTACCTTCTCCCCATATCCCCTGACTCTGCTATTTTTAAGAGCCCTATCTAGCTCTCTCTTGAAAGCATCCAGAGAACCTGCCTCCACCTGAGTGAATTCCACAGACTCACAACTGTCTGTGAGATAAAGTGTTTCCTCGTCTCCGTTCTAAATGGCTTACTCCTTATTCTTAAACTGTGGCCCCTGATTCTGGACTCCCCCAACATCGGGAACATGGTTCCTGCCTCTAGCGTGTCCAAGCCCTTAACAATCTTATATGTTTCAATGAGATATCCTCTCATCCTTCTCAACTCCAGAGTGTACAAGCCCAGCTGCTCCATTCTCTCAGCATATGACAGTCCCACCATCCCTGGAATTAACCTTGTAAACCTAGGCTGCACTCCATCAATAGCAAGAATGTCCTTCCTCAAATTAGGGGACCAAAACTGCACACAATACTCCAGGTGTGGTCTCACTAGGGCTCTGTACAACTGCAGAAGGACCTCTTTGCTCCTATATTCAATTCCTCTTGTTATAAAGGCCAACATGCCATTCGCATTCTTCACTGCCTGCTGTACCCGCATGCTTACTTTCATAGACTGATGTACAAGGACCCCCAGATCCCATTGTACTTCACCTTTTCCCAACTTGACGCCATTTAGATAGTAATCTGCCTTCCTGTTTTTGCTACCAAAGTGGATAACCTCACATTTATCCGCATTAAACTTCATCTGCCATGCATCTGCACACTCCCCCAACCTGTACAAGTCACCCTGCATTCTCGTAGCATCCTCCTCACAGTTCACACTGCCACCCAGCTTTGAGTCATCTGCAAATTTGCTAATGTTACTTTTAATCCCTTCATCCAAATCATTGATCCCAGCACCGAGCCTTGCGGTACCCCACTAGTCACTGCCTGCCATTCTGAAAGGGACCCGTTAATCCCTACTCTTTGTTTCCTGTCTGCCAACCACTTCTCTATACATGTCAGCACTCTACCCCCAATACCATGTACCCTAATTGTGCCCACTAATCTCCTATGTGGGACCATATCAAATGCTTTCTGAAAGTCCAGGTACACTACATCCACTGGCTCTCCCTTGTCCATTTTCCTAGTTACATCTTCAAAAAATTCCAGAAGATTAGTCAAGCATGATCTCCCCTTCGTAAATCCATGCTGACTCGGACCGATCCTGTTACTGCTATCCAAATGTGTGGCTATCTCATCTTTTATAATTGACTCCAGCATCTTCCCCACCATCGATGTCAGGCTAACTGGTCTATAATTCTATAATAGACAATAGGTGCAGGAGTAGGCCATTCGGCCCTTCGAGCCAGCACCACCATTCAATGTGTTCATGGCTGATCAACCCCAATCAGTACCCCGTTCCTGCCTTCTCCCCATATCCCCTGACTCCGCTATCATTAAGAGCCCTATCTAGCTCTCTCTTGAATGTATCCAGAGAACCTGTCTCCACCGCCCTCTGAGGCAGAGAATTCCACACTCACAACTCTCTGAGTCTTAAAAATATCCATCGACTTGGCCTCCACAGCCATCTGTGGCAATGAATTCCATTTTTAAACCAGCATCTACAGTACACACAAACGCTGAACTTTTTTTCTCATTTTTGATATTGTTTACAGAGTACTATGTTTCCATATTCTGTTGTGCTGCTGCAAGTAAGAATGTCATTGTTCACTCTGGGACACGTGACAATAAAACACACTTGACTCTTGGTCTTTCTCTCTCTTTGTTTTCCTAGTTGTGTATTAACGGTGCAATGAACCGGTTTAATTTTCAGAGTTTATGACTCCGTGGGAGAAACGCACAGAGACCAAGACTGCGCGGAGGAGAAGGCTGGACAAGGAGATGGAACGGGAAATCACTACCCTAAAGCAGTTCTGTAAAGAGAAATCCAACCCCATCGATCAGTACCTGCTCAGTGGGAATGACAAGGTGAGAGCCTGGTGGGCCACAATGCTTCGGCCTTGTTTATTGTCACGTGTACCGAGGTACAGTGAAAAGCTTTTGTGCTGCTAACCAGTCAGCGGAAAGACTGTACATGACTGGACGTGTTTCCACTTGTGGGAGAGTCTAGGACCAGAGGGCACAGCCTCAGAATTAAAGGACGTTCCTTTAGGAAGGAGACGAGGAGGAATTTCTTTCGTCAGAGGGTGGTGAATCTGTGGAACTCTTTGCCGTAGACGGCTGTGGAGGACAAGTCAGTGGATATTTTTAAAGTGGAGATTGATAGATTCTTGATTAGTACGGGCGTCAAGGGATTATGGGGAGAAGGCAGGAGAATGGGGTTGAGAGGGAGAGATACATCAGCCACAATTGAATGGCGGAGTAGACTTGATGGGCCGAATGGCCAAATTCTGCTCCTATTACTTATGACCTTATGATTACAATTGAGCCGTTCACAGTGTACAGATACATGATGAAGGGAATATCGATTAATGCAACATGAAGCTAGTAAAGTCCCATTACAGATAGTCCGAGGGTCTCCAATGAGGGAGATGGTAGCTGCTCATACAGTAACTATATTCTGCACTCTGCTATTTTTCTCATCGCTATACCTGTTGTACTTGTGTAATCAAATTTAGTTTTAGTTTAGTTTAGTTTATTGTCACGTGTACCGAGGTACAGTGAAAAGCTTTTGTTGCGTGCTATCCGGTCAGCGGAAAGACACTACATGATTACAATCGAGCCGTCCACAGTGTACGGATGCAGGATAAAGGGAATAATGTGAATAATGTTTAATGCAAGGTAAAGTCCGATTGAAGTAAGTCCAAGGGTCTCCAATGAGTTCAATGGGAGGTCAGGACCACTCTCTGGTTGTGGTAGGATGGTTCAGTTGCCTGATGACAGCTGGGAAGAAACTGTCCCTGAATCTGGAGGTGTGCGTTTTCACACTTCTGTACCTCTTGCCCGATGGGAGAGGGGAGAAGAGGGAGTGGCCAGGGATGAGACTGGTCAATAGACAATAGGTGCAGGAGTAGGCCATTTGGCCCTTTGAGCCAGCACCGCCATTCAATGTGATCATGGCTGATCATCCCCAATCACTACCTCATTCCTGCCTTCTCCCCATATCCCCTGACTCCGCTATCTTTAAGAGCCCTATCTAGCTCTCTCTTGAAATGGTGAAATTATCTAAATGGTGGCCGATTAGGAAATGGGGAGATGCAGCGAGACCTGGGTGTCATGGTACACCAGTCATTGAAAGTAGGCATGCAGGTGCAGCAGGCAGTGAAGAAAGCAAATGGTATGTTAGCATTCATAGCAAAAGGATTTGAGTATAGGAGCAGGGAGGTTCTACTGCAGTTGTACAGGGTCTTGGTGAGACCACACCTGGAGTATTGCGTACAGTTTTGGTCTCCAAATCTGAGGAAGGACATTATAGCCATAGAGGGAGTGCAGAGAAGGTTCACCAGACTGATTCCTGGGATGTCAGGACTTTCATATGAAGAAAGACTGGATAGACTTAAATAATAATAATAATAATAATCATTTTATTTACTGGCGCCTTTCTAAAACCCAAGGACACCTTACAATGCATAGAATCACAAAAAAATACAAAACACATAATCGGAATAAATTAAATATAAAAACACCACAGTACACAAATCAAGGACAGAATTCAATTTCAAGAGCACCAAAAGAAAATAAGAAACACAATTATACTTGGCTTGGCTTATACTCGCTAGAATTTAGGAGATTGAGAGGGGATCTTATAGAAACGTACAAAATTCTTATGGGGTTGGACAGGCTAGATGCAGGAAGATTGTTCCCGATGTTGGGGAAGTCCAGGACAAGGGGTCACAGCTTAAGGATAAGGGGGAAATCCTTTAAGACCGAGATGAGGAAAAACTTTTTCACACAGAGAGTGGTGGATCTCTGGAACTCTCTGCCACAGAGGGTAGTTGAGGCCAGTTCATTGGCTATATTTAAGAGGGAGTTAGATGTGGCCCTTGTGGCTAAGGGGATCAGGGGGTATGGAGAGAAGGCAGGTACGGGATACTGAGTTGGATGATCAGCCATGATCATATTGAATGGCGGTGCAGGCTCGAAGGGCCGAATGGCCTACTCCTGCACCTATTTTCTATGTATCTATGTATGAAAGTATCCAGAGAACCGACCTCCACTGCCCTCTGAGGCAGAGAATTCCACAGACTCACCACTCTCTGTGAGAAAAAGTGTTTCCTCGTCTCCGTTCTAAATGGCTTACTCCTTATTCTTAATGACTTGGTTATGTTGACGGTGCCATCCTGCCTCACATTACACTACAATCGTTGCACTTTTGTACTTGTGCTTATCTACAGTATGATTTTACAGTATAATTTTAGCACACCAACCCATGTACTTCCTGAGAAGGCTTAGGAAGTTCGGCATGTCCCCGACAACTCTCACCAACTTCTACAGATGCGCCGTAGAAAGCATTTTATCCGGATGCATCACAGCACGGTTTGGGAACAGCTCCATCCAAGACCACAAGAAATTGCAGCGAATTGTGGACGCAGCCCAGACCATCACACAAACCAACCTCCCTTCCATTGACTCCATCTACACCTCACGCTGCCTCGGCAAGGCCACCAGCATCATCAAGGACCAGTCGCACCCTGGCCACTCCCTCTTCTCCCCTCTCCCATCAGGCAAGAGGTACAGAAGTGTGAAAACAAACGCACACCTCCAGATTCAGGGACAGTTTCTTCCCAGCTGTTATCAGGCAACTGAACCATCCTACCACAACCAGAGAGCAGTGCTGAACTACTATCTACCTCATTGGTGATCCTCGGACTCTCCTTGACTGGTCATTGCTGGCTACCTTGCACTAAACGTTATTCCCTTATCATGTATCTGTACACTGTAAACGGCTCGATTGTAATCATGTATTGTCTTTCCGCTGACTGGTTAGTGTAGATCAAACAGTATTGCTGATTTGATCCGCGTCTGGTTTTGCTGCTGATGACCCGATCCATAATGCATGTCAGGTTTTCCACACCACCGCCACCTCGTGCACGCGGGCAGCCATGTTGTGTTTTAGTTTCAACTTACGATTCGGAGCCTACACGATGGTCTGTATGTACAGTAATTAACGTACTTGTTATGATATATAATGACTCTGTATCATAAGTACTTTGCATAGTTAGCACGCAACAAAAGCTTTTCACTGTACCTCGGTACACGTGACACTAAACTAAACTGAACTGAACCGAACTGACGCTGTTCGTCAGATTGCGGAAATACATTAACTGCGGTTGTAGGTCGTAAGCCGCGGTCACGTGACTCTGGAGGGGCTGCTGGTTTTTCGCGCGGTTTCGCTTTCGCGCGGCAGTTGTGTGCTGACCACCGTTGTGGCCAGGCGTGTTGTAAGAACCTGTGAGCTAAGAAGCTATCTTGAGAATAAAATAAGTTACAAAACTTAGTTGTCGTTCTTGCGACCGCCAAACGGTCTTTGTTTCAGGTGGTCGTCTGCTCTTACTTTGCACATCATCTGGCGGTCTTTAACTTGGAGACGGAGACGCACACACACACCCTGGAGGACAGGGCCTCCATGTTGTTCTTGCACTGTGCAGCTCTGACTGACGGTGGCGGCCATCTTGTGCTGCCAAACTATAATGACGAGGACAAGGTCAGCTACGTCACCCTGTGGGATCTGTGTACTGGCAAGGTAAATCAAAACATTTCGCTGTGAATCAGAAATACAACGCAAGAGATTGCAGAGAGCTGTGGACGCAGCCCTGCAGACCATTACACAAACCAGCATCCTTTCCATCGACTCCCCATGCTGCTGTGTTATTTACACTGCTCAGTTCAAATTGTTAAACAATTTAATTTTGTTAAGTGGAAAATTATCTTTGGATTATTTGAACTCCTTCTGCAGTTGTACAGAGCCCTAGTGAGACCATACCTGGAGTATTGTGTGCAGTTTTGGTCCCCTAATTTGAGGAAGGACATTCCTGCTATTGAGGGAGTGCAGCGTAGGTTTACAAGGTTAATTCCCGGGATGGCGGGACTGTCATTTGCTGAGAGAATGGAGCAGCTGGGCTTGTACACTCTGGGGTTTAGAAGGATGAGAGGGGATCTCATTGAAACATATAAGATTGTTAAGGGCTTGGACACACTAGAGGCAGGAAACATGTTCCCGATGTTGGGGGAGTCCAGAACCAGGGGCCACAGTTTAAGAATAAGGAGTAAGCCATTTAGAACGGAGACGAGGAAACACTTTTTCTCACAGAGAGTGGTGAGTCTGTGGAATTCTCTGCCTCAGAGGGCGGTGGAAGCAGGTTCTCTGGGTGCTTTCAAGAGAGAGCTAGATAGGGCTCTTAAAAATAGCGGAGTCAGGGGATATGGAGAGAAGGCAGGAACGGGGTACTGATTGGGGATGATCAGCCATGATCACATTGAATGGCCAAATGGCCTACTCCTGCATCTATTGTCTATTGTCTATTATTGGAAATCAAAAGAGAATAGGATAAACAAATTCATCAATTCAGAGAAACTCACTTTATGGAGCACAGAATCAGACCTACAGCCCTCTCTCCCATTAACTTCATCTACTCCTCACGCTGCCTCGGCAAGGCCAGGCGCGTAATCAAGGACCAGTCGCACCCTGGCTACGCCCTCTCCTCCCCTCTCCCATCAGGCAAGTGGTAGAGAAGTGTGAAAACGCACACCTCCAGATTCAGGGACAGTTACTTCCCAGCTGTCATGTAAAAGTTCACTTAAAAAGATAGACAAAGTACAAATTCTTCAGACCATGCAAAGCTTTAATTTAACGTCTGATGTGTGCGGACCTAGAGACCCAGAGGCAACAGTTTTACGTCTGAATACTCCAGCAGCACACACAAATAAATACCAGAAAACCTGGGTTAATATACCTACAAACTTAATTCCAATTGCATGAGGTAATGTACCAGAAACCATCAGCCACCTCCAAATATGGAGTTGTTTTTCACTCTTTACCAAAAGCCAGTCATCCCAATGGCATCCTCTGGCCCCTTCGTATCTGATTAACCTCTTCAACTTACATTAAAAACTTGTAAGAGAGCTGTGAACTATTCAACTTATGTAAAAAAAACCTTGTCATGATGATTTTGGCCAAATCCCATCATACAATACAATTGGCTTTTTACAACAGGAAAGATTAAATATGACAACAATCGATTAATAACTAACTCTTTCATTCCTTCCTTTTTTTAAAATCAGAATCTGATAACAATTATAGTCATTGGTTAGTACATAGTAGAGGCTTCAGACATTTCAGTACATAGATTAATATGATGATCAGCCGTACAATAGATCCATAATGTATCATCATTCCCCATATTCCTCCAAACATGCTAAATGGCCACCATTCTACACCTTTATTACAGTTATGCATTTCCTCCCCTACCTCTGTAATCTTCTTTATTTCTGCAGTAATATGTGCTGCTAAATCTGTAATGTTAGAAGATTCATCAGGGATGTAAGTGCAGCATTCGTGCCCTATAATAGCACAAGTACCCCCTTTCTCTGCCAGAACAAAATCTAGTGCCATTCGGTTCAGGAGGACTACTACTCTCATTGCCACCATTTCAGCAGTGATATCCTGAATGGATTGCCGTACATCCATAAAAGCCTGTGCAGTGGAATTAGCTAAAGTTTCCATAGCGGATGCCATATTTTAAAAATTCCTTAGCTGCTCTAGCGACACCGTATGGAGGAAAAACGATCATCCAATACCTTTCGGTTTCTGAGATACCCCTCTTGACTCTCGGGGTTCCAGCTACCTGTGTAAGATCGTGGACCACCCTCATATAGGGAACTACATAGGCTATATAGCAGCACCCGTTCCAGTGGTTGTTCTTTCCCCATTTCCTGTCCCAAGAGCTGTCATCTCCCAGTGGCATCCCTGGCAGCCACGGATATGCCCATGACCCACACACAAAATATGTTCCATTTACTGATCGTGGTGGTTCCTGAGGCGAGATTGTAGTGCATGAGCTGTTTCCCAAATATACCCCTTACTCTGGGTATTTAATGATATACGAGGATCGCTTATTATTCTCAACCGTGGTATTTTCCCTGCCTTAAGGGCCTGTCCCACTTGCATGCGATTGCATGTGTTTGGCGCGACCAAACGTGGTCGCTTGAGGCGTACGGGCACCGTATGGCCGCGTGGGGCCGGTCCCACTTAGAAGCGCGGAGTTGTGCGGGGCTGGTCCCGACATCGCGCGGGGCTCCGAAAATCTGACAGTGTCTGAAATGTTCGCGCGCCAACGGCCTGTCGGCACGCAGGCGCATTGCGGTCGTACGCAGCGTCTTGACGGCGTACGCCTAGCGCGTGGCGTTGTGTGATGACGTCACCGCCCGACACCGTGCGACGCCCAAATTCAGTCGGCCCGCCTCCTGCCCAGCTGATTGGTAAGTATGACGCAAATGACGTCACGCGCGAACTTAGCGCGAATTTAGTGCGTACTTAGCGAGAACTTCGTGTGAACTCCGCTTCCGTTTGGTCGCGCCAAACGCACGCAATCGCATGCAAGTGGAACAGGCCCTTTAGTTTCATTCACCTTCCACCCTGGTTTAAACGGGGGTATGTACCATCCTTTAAAATTATCATGTATATGTCCCCCATATCTACGGGTCCCATTTACCCGTGGCTTGATCACTCGGCAACTCCTAGACGCTGTAGTATTGCGAAAACAGAGTAGGGCCAACCCCAGAATAAAAGTAGGGTCAATAGCCCCATTGTCCTTCTTGGTTCTCCGAACCATTTACAGTCACTCAGATGAATCCAACGCGGTGATCTTCAATCTTCTTGGCGGTTGATGTTGTTGATACCACTTGGTACAGTTCTGTTCAACACAGCTTCAATTCCTTCCATCCCAATGCCTTATCAGTATGTGGTCTGACAGTATGAACTCGTCCCTGTGTTCAACTGGTAGTGGTCTCCGCGCTTCTCGTACCTTAGAATGCAGACCTGGCAAGGCATGGGTTAATTGGTGTGTATACATAATTAGTTAATCACTGAGGGCACGTAGGTGAAACTTCCACACTTGAGTCGCACCACCAGTGGGTACGTAGCCTGTGGTCACCCTCAGTCCATAGCATCCTTCCCACAGCTCGCAGTCACCCAGCCCTGCGTCACCTGCAAATCTGCCAATGCCACCATCGCCATCGCCATCACATTGCATTACATCGGCAAACTCGGTTTCTCGCAGATCTGATGGCTATCAATGTCCCAAGATAGGCGAACAATAGCGACATGTCCATCGCAATCTATCCTAGAAAGTTACCGTTTAATCTTTTAGGCGCCATACTGACAATCTTGCAGTGGTGAAAGTGAACCCACGCATGTCTCCCCTCCACCTTTTTCTGCGGTAGGGGTTGTTAGAAGGACCTGGTAATGCCTTTCCCACCGAATGTCCAGTCTCTTCCTCATCCAATTCCTGAATATTACACAAGTACCAGGTTCAATTTTAGACGTAGTGGTTCTATTGTACATCCTTCAATGCCCTGGTTAACGATAAAATATAATTAGTCATTTCCATTGTCATGTGACGAAAGTGAACAGCCTTCGGAGTGTTCTGGTTCCATGTTGCCCCCAGTGGATGGTCATATAAAATCTCTGCTGAATTCCTTCTATTGTCATTCAAACAAACAAAAGTTTGAACAAAATTTCGTTCCCCTGCAGTCATAACAGCAAAAAAAACAAAACACACAGTTCCACACAAACATCCAGCACAGTGAATCTCCAAACACCTCCTTACTGTCATGGAAGGCAAAAGCCCTATCTCTCTCTCCCTTCTTATCTGTCCCACTGGAGAAAGCCTGTCCGAGAGAAATACAAGCCACTAGATCTTGTGATCTTGTAATAGCAATTAGCTCTTTCATGCAGGAAAGCTTAAATATGACAACAATCGATTAATAACTAACTCTTTCAATCAGGCAACTATAACCATATAACCATTACAGCACGGAAACAGGCCATCTCGGCCCTTCAAGTCCGTGCCGAAATGTTTTTTAATTTTTTTTTATTTTTTAAATAAATACTTCCGACTAGTCCCATCTACCTGCACTCAGACCATAACCCTCCATTCCTTTCCCGTCCATATACCCATCCAATATATTTTTAAAGGATAAAATCGAACCAGCCTCCACCACTTCCACTGGAAGCTCATTCCACACAGCTACCACTCTCTGAGTAAAGAAGTTCCCCCTAATGTTACCCCTAAACTTCAGTCCCTTAATTCTCAAGTCATGTCCCCTTGTTTGAATTTTCCCTACTCTCAATGGAAAAAGCTTATCCACGTCCACTCTGTCTAACCCGCTCATAATTTTAAAGACCTCTATCAAGTCCCCTCTTAACCTTCTGCGCTCCAAAGAATAAAGACCTAACTTGTTCAACCTTTCTCTGTAACTTAGTTGCTGAAACCCAGGCAACATTCTAGTAAATCTCCTCTGTACTCTCTCTATTTTGTTGACATCCTTCCTATAATTAGGCGACCAAAATTGTACTCCATACTCCAGAATTGGCCTCACCAATGCCTTGTACAATTTTAACATTACATCCCAACTTCTATATTCAATGCTCTGATTTATAAAGGCCAGCACCCCAAAAGCTTTCTTTACCACCCTATCTACAACTGAACCATCCTATCACCAACGAGTGAACATTCCTGAGCTGCCATCTACCTCATTGGTGACCCTCGGACTATATTTAACTGGACTTTATCTTGCACTTAACGCTATTCCTTTTATCTGTACACTGTGGACGGCCCGAATGTAATCATGTATTGTCTTTCCGCTGTCTGGTTAGCACGCAACAAAAAGCCTTTCACTGTACCTCGGTACACGTGACGATAAACTAAACTGAACTAAAACTGTCACCGTTTTCATGTTAATACGGACGTAACCTTTAGGTTCCTCTGTTCTACAACACTCACCAAGGCCCTACCATTTACTGTACAAGTCATGGCCTGGTTTGTTTTATCAAAATGCAAAATCTCATATTTATCTGAATTAGAAACATAGAAATATAGACAATAGGTGCAGGAGGAGGCCATTCGGCCCTTCGAGCCAGCACCGCCATTCATTGTGATCATGGCTGATCATCCCCAATCAATAACCCGTGCCTGCCTTCTCCCCATATCCCTTGATTCCACCAGCCCCTAGAGCTCTATCTAACTCTCTCTTAAATCCATCCAGTGACTTGGCCTCCACTGCCCTCTGTGGCAGGGAATTCCACAAATTCACAACTCTCTGGGTGAAAAAGTTTTTTCTCACCTCAGTCTTAAATGACCTCCCCTTTATTCTAAGACTGTGGCCCCTGGTTCTGGACTCGCCCAACATTGGGAACATTTTTCCTGCATCTAGCTTGTCCAGTCCGTTTATAATTTTATATGTTTCTATAAGCTCCATCTGTTGTTCCTTGGCCAAGCTGATAAGAACAGGGGGCGGTACGGTGGTGCAGCAGTAGAGTTGCTGCCCTACAGCGCCAGGGACCCGGGTACGCTCCTGACTACGTGTGCTGTCTGTACGGAGTTTGTACGTGGCCTGCGTGCGTTTCCTCGGGAGCTCCGGTTTCCTCCCACACTCCAGCACCCGTAGTCAGGATGGAACCCGGGTCCCTGGCGCTGTAAGGCGGCAACTCTACCGCTGCGCCACTGTGGCGCCCGTCAAAGTCACTCCAGCACTCGGTGCCTTTTTTTGTTGTAAACCAGCTTCTGCAGTTCCTTGCGTTTCTCTTACGTTGAATTCATGACTTATTAAGCGAATATTTGGAAATTTAAACTTTATACAAACAATGTTTTTTTTATATTCAGGTCAGAAAACGCCTAAAGGATGAACCGAATGTGTGTTGCACTGCCATAACTAACTCAGCGGACCGCATCGTCCTCGGCATTGCGGAGACAAATAGGTAACGCATGCTGTGTGTTTAGATCAGTGACAGAGTCACACAGCACGGAGATAGGCCCTACAGGCTTGGGTTGCCAACTGTCCCGTATTAGCCGGGACATCCTGCATTTTGGGCTAAATTGGTTTGTCGCGTACTGGACCGCCCTTGTCCCGTATTTGACTCCTACCACTCGGGTCGAGGGGACTGTCGGGTCGGAGCGCCGCGTCCGGCCCTGCCTCGCCCGTCCCGACGTAGTGCAGCCCGTGGAGTGCTCAACAGGACCGCACAACCGGACTATTTCCCTCTACTGCCACTCTTCCTCCGCCTAGTGAAGCTGGTTCTCACTCTCAACTTCTCTGACTCCTCGCACAGCTAACCAGACTACACTTCCTCCCACCCTACCTCCTGCAAAGACCCCTACTCCCAATTCCTCCGTCTACGCCGCATCTGCGCCCAAGATGATGCGTTCCATACCAGGAAATCCGAGATGTCCTCATTCTTTAGGGAACTGGGGTTCCCCTCTTCCATCATAGACGAGGCCCTCACTCATGTCTTTTTGGTACTCTGCAGCACTGCCCACGCTCCCCCCCCTCCCCCAGTCGCAACAGGGACAGAGTCCCCCTAGTCTTCACCTTTCACCCCATCAGCTGGCGCATAGAGCACAAAATCCTCCGACATTTTCGCCACCTCCAACGGGATCCCACTACTGGCCACATCTTCCCGTCTCCACCCCTTTCCGCAGAGACCGCTCCAAAGACATGCAGGTTTGTAGGATAATTGGCCTCTAATTTGTCTCCAGTGTGTAGGATAGAACTTGTTTATGTTGGTTGGAGCGGACTCGGTGGGCTGAAGGATGGAGTAACTCAGCGGGTCAGGCAGCATCTGTGGAGAACATGGATAGGTGACGTTTCACAGAGTGCTGGAATAACTCAGCGGGTCAGGCAGCATCTCTGGAGAACATGGATAGGTGACGTTTCGGGTCAGGTCGCCTCTTCAGATATCAAGTTTGCTGATGACACTGTGGTGGTGGGCCTGATCTCCGACAACGATGAGAAGGCCTACCGGGAGGAGGTGGCTGATCTGGCACTCTGGTGTCAGGACAACAGCCTCCTCTTGATTGTCAAAAAAACTAAGGAACTGATTGTGGACTTTAGAAGGCCACAACATCCGAGGACGTACACGCCATTGAAGATAAATGGGGCCACTGTGGATAGGGTGAGCTGCTTTAAATACCTGGGAGTCCACATCACAGAGGATCTGACATGGACATCACACGTTGCCGCACTGATGAGTAAGGCAAGGCAGCGCCTTTACCACCTCAGGCAGCTGAGGAAATTCAGAGTCTCTCTGAGGATCCTTCAGTGCTTCTACTCTGGGGCTGTAGAAAGCATCTTGTCCGGCAATATCACAAACTGGTTTGGGAACTGCTCTGCCCAGGACAGGAATGCTCTGCAGAGAGTAGTGCGTTCGGCCGAACGTACCATGGGAACTTCACTCACCCCCCTGCAGGACCTATACAACAGGAGGTGCAGATCCAGAGCCAACAACATTATGGGGGACCCCTACCACCCCAGCAACGGACTGTTCCAGCTGCTATGGTCAGGCAAACGCCTCCATTGCCATGCTGTGAAAACAGAGAGGATGAGACGGAGTTTCTTCCCACAGGGCATCAGGACTGTAAACTCTGATCTCACCAGGGACTAATTTACTGTTGTGTTGTGTCTTTAGTAAAAAAATCTTTTCTAACATGTAAATACTGATTCTGTTCTGTTCTGTAGTTTTTGCACAATCCGCAGGCATTGCTACTTTCATTTCACTGCACATCTTGTATGTGTATGTGACAAATAAAGTTGACTTGACTTGACTTGAGATAATTGATAATGAGTGTTTTTCTTGTTTTGATTTATTGAAAGACTGAAGGTGTGGGATCCATTCAGGAAAGGCCACAAGACCATCCCTGGTTACAAAAACCTTAACTTTGGAACAAACAATTCTGTACATTTGACAGATGGTGGATCAAAAGCTATAATTCTAGCAGGTAAGGAAAGCCCATGTCTTTAAAGTAATTAGCTTTAACTGTGTTTTAAGATCAAACAATAGACAATAGGTGCAGGAGTAGGCCATTCAGCCCTTCGAGCCAGCACCGCCATTCAATGTGATCATGGCTGATCATCCCCAATCAGTACCCCGTTCCTGCCTTCTCCCCATATCCCCTGACTCCGCTATCTTTAAGAGCCCTATCTAGCTCTCTCTTGAAAGCATCCAGAGAACCTGCCTCCACTGCCCTCTGAGGCAGAGAATTCCACAGACTCACAACTCTCTGTGTGAAAAACACTGGCGCTATCCTACACACACGAGGGACAATTTACGGAAGCCAATCAACCTACAAACCTGCACGTCTTTGGAATGTGGGAAGAAACCCACGCGGTCACGGGGAGAACGTATAAACTCCGTACAGACAGCACCTGTAGTCAGGACTGAACCCGGTCTCGGGTGATATAAGGTAGCAACTCTACCGCTATTATTCCACAGATTTCCACCCTCTGGCTAAAGAAATTCCTCCTCATCTCCATTCCATGTAGAAATTTGCCCAGCACTTGCCCCATTCAAAAGAGTTTTGTGTGGAGATACAGCGCGGAAACAGGTCCTTCGGACTACTGAGTCCGCACCGACCAGTGATCCCCGCATACAAACACTATCCCACACACACTAGGGCCAATTTATATTTATACCAAGAGATTTAACTCACAAACATGTGCGTCTTTGGAGTGGGGGAGGAAACCGACGCGGGTCACGGGGAGAAGGTACAAACTCCGTACAGACAGCACCCGTAGTCAGGATGGAACTCGAGTCAGTGGCGCTGTAAGGCAGCAAATCTACCGCTGCACCACCGTGCCGGCAATGAATTCCGCAGATTTCCACTCCCTGACTGGAAATTCTTCCTCACCTCCATTCCGTGTAAAAGTTTGCACCATTCAAAAGAGCTGGAGCTGAAGAAATTTACAGAGCTAGGAGAGGGGTTCGCTGGCTTGCTCTTACTGAGCATGGATGGACTCTTCTGCAGTTGTATAGGGCTCTGGTAAGACCACATCTGGAGTATTATGTACAGTTTTGGTCTCCTAATTTGAGGAAGGACATCCTTGTGATTGAGGCAGTGCAGCGTAGGTTCACGAGATTGATCCCTGGGATGGCGGGACTGTCATATGAGGAAAGATTGAAAAGACTAGGCTTGTATTCACTGGAGTTTAGAAGGATGAGGGGAGTTCTTATAGAAACATATAAAATTATAAAAGGACTGGTCAAGCTAGATGCAGGAAATTATTTCCCAATGTTGGGCAAGTCCAGAACCAGGGGCCGCAGTCTTAGAATAAAGGGAAGGTCATTTAAGACTGAGGTGAGAAAAAACGTTTTCACCCAGAGAGTTGTGAATTTGTGGAATTCCCTGCCACAGAGGGCAGTGGAGGCCAAGTCACTGGATGGATTTAAGAGAGAGTTAGATAGAGCTCTAGGGGCTAGTGGAATAAGGGATATGGGGAGAAGGCAGGCACGGGTTATTGATTGGGGACGATCAGCCATGATCACAATGAATGGCGGTGCTGGCTCGAAGGGCAGAATGGCCTCCTCCTGCACCTATTTTCCATGTTTCTATGACTCAATGGGCCAAATGGCCTCCAATTACTTGACAATCATTTGGTGAGTTTGTGACCGGCCGGGTGTTCAATTTAATACCTGGGTGTAGAATGGCTTCTTGGCCGAAGTTCAAGTGCACCTAGTCTTGTGTACCACACAATTGTCTGAAGTGCACAATAAGATTCGTTGTTGAAGGTAACCCAGAATAATGAACTACATGCACTAACTTGCAATTACTTAGCTGAAAAATACAGGCCTTACACACTGCACGAAAATACCACGATCAAGTTTACCACGAACAAGTTTACCTCCAACAAGATACCATTATCAATACCAACAGCAGTTCATTATTTGCATTGTAATAAATTAAATTCCTAATTGACCAAAGAAACAGCCATAGCCTCAGAATAAAAGGACGTACCTTTAGAAAGGAGATGAGGAGGATTTGGTCAGAGGGTGGAATTTTTAAGGTGGAGATCCATAGATTCTTGATTAGTACGGGTGTCAGGGATCATGGGGAGAAGGCAGGAGAATGGGGTTGAGGGGGAGAGATAGATCATCCATGATTGAATGGCGGAGTAGACAATAGTTGCAGGAGTAGGCCATTCGGCCCTTGGAGCCAGCACCGCCATTCAATGTGATCATGGCTGATCATCCCCCATCAGTACCCTGTTCCTGCCTTCTCCCCATATCCCCCGACTCCGCTATCTTTAAGAGTCCTATCTAGCTCAGTAGACTTGATGGGCCGAATGGCCTAAATTCCACTCCAAGCATTTATGAAACAATGCGACAGAAATTAAATATAATGGACTATGAAATAAAAAGGGCAACTTTGAACATGGTTCATCATATAACTCCAACTGTGCTTTAGACTTTAGAGAAATAGCATGGAAACAGGCCCTTCAGCCCACCGAGTCCGCACCGACCAGCCACCATCCCGTGCACTAAAACTGTCCTGCACACTAGGGACAATTTACAATTTTACTGAAGCCAATTAACCTACAACATTGATAGGTGACGTTTCACAGAGTGCTGGAGTAACTCAGCGGGTCAGGCAGCATCTGTGGAGAACATGGATAGGTGACGTTTCACAGAGTGCTGGAGTAACTCAGCGGGTCAGGCAGCATCTCTGGAGAACGTGGATAGGTGACGGTTCGGGTCAGAAGGGTTCTGACGTGAAACGTCACCTATTCTTTTCCTGCCTGACCCACTGAGTTACTCCAGCATTTTGTGTCTATCTTCGGTATAAACTAACATTTGCAGTTCCTTCCTACACATACATTTACATCCGAGTCATTCATATACATATCACAATTGCCGATTAATTTGACCTTATTGACAATAGACAATAGGCCATTCGGCCCTTCGAGCCAGCACCGCCATTGAATGTGATCATGGCTGATCATCCCCAATCAGTACCACGTTCCTGCCTTCTCCCCATATCCCCTGACTCAGCTATCTTTAAGAGCCTTATCTAGTTCTCTCTTGAAAGTATCCAGAGAACCAGCCTCCACCGTCCTCTGAGGCAGAGAATTCCACAGACTCACAACTCTCTGTGTGAAAAAGTGTTTCCTCGTCTCCATTCTAAATGGCTGACCCCTTATTCTTAAACGGTGGCCCCTGGTTCTGGACTCGCCCAACATCGGGAACATGTTTCCTGCCTCTAGCGTGTCCAATCCCTTAATAATCATATGTTTCAATAAGAACCCCTCTCATCCTTCTAAACTCCAGAGTATACAAGCCCAGCCGCTCCATTCTCTCAGCATATGACAGTCCCGCCATCCCGGGAATTAACCTTGTAAACCTACGCTGCACTCCCACAATAGCAAGATTGTCCTTCCTCAAATTAGGGGACCAAAACTGCGCACAATACTCCAGGTGTGGTCTCACTAGGGCCTTGTACAACTGCAGAAGGACCTCTTTGCTCCTATACCTTGTGAAACAAGACAGCCGTTATAAATTCTTGTTTGATTAAAATATTTTGAGCACACTAACTCCCCTCTCTTTTTTTTTTAGGCGATGTGAGTGTGTGGGATTTAGATGGCGGGAACGTCCTGTCAATTTTTACCCCTGACAGCACCATTGCAACCATGACTCTAGCAGCTCAGAGCAACCTCATTCTACTGAGCATGAGCAACCACCATGTCCTCATCACCTTAGCACTGACGCCAAAGAATAAACTGCGACTAACTTCAGGAGGAGATATGTTTGGAGAAGCGTCCAGTAGTAGCAGCAGCGAAGACGAATCAAAACCACTGGATCAACCACATCCGAGTGGAAACTGAAAACTCCAAGTTGGAACAAACAGGATCCATCAAAATAAGAGACCCTGCGTTCATCTTTATTGTCACGTGTACCAAGCTTTTATAGCGTGCTAACCTATCAGCGGAAAAACTATACAGGACTACTGAAGTCTAAAGAAGGGTCTCGACCCGAAACGTCACCCATCTCAGTTCAGTTCAGTTTTATTTGTCATATGTAGGTTAACACAGGATCAACGGTACAATGAAATGTTTTAAGAGGGAGTTAGATGTGGCCCTTGTGGCTAAAGGGATCAGGGGGTATGGAGAGAAGGCAGGTACAGGACACTGAGTTGGATGATCAGCCATGATCATATTGAAGGGCCGAATGGCCTACTCCTGCACCTATTTTCTATGTTTCAACAAGACAACGGGCCACCTCAGCAATGATATTACAAGGATAAAAGATAAGATAAAAATATAAGATTAAAGTGACATTGGTAGATAAAAGACAATAATAAATAAAATAATCAACATATATGATGTGTTTATGAGTTCAGAAGCCTGATGGCCTGATGATAAAAACTGTTCTTAAGTCTGGTGGTGCGTGCAGCCATGCTCCTGTATCGTCTGCCTGACGGTAAGAAGGAGAAGAGTCTGGGTGCTGGGTGGCTGTGGTCCTTGATGATGCTGTGTGCCTTCCACAGGCATCGCCGGTGGAAAATGTCCTGAATGGCCGGGAGACAGTTGCCAGTGATGTGCTGTGCCGTCTTCACCATTTTGTCCTTCTTCATTGTAAAGCAGCATCTGCAGTTCCTTCCTACACATACATCTCAATCAAGCCGTCCAATGTGGACAGATATGTTTAGTTTAGAATACAGCGCGGAAACAGGCCCTTTGGCCCACCGAGTCCGCGCCTACCAGAAATTACCCAGCACACTAATGGGCCTGTCCCACTTAGCCGATTTTTTTGGCAGCTACGGGCGACTAGTTTGTCGCCACATGTTCGCTGGTGGTCGCCAGGAGTCGTCTCCTCAGTCGCGCAAAAAGTCGTAGCGTCTTTCTGGTGGCCGCTAAACTTTCAACCTGTTGAGAACTTTTCAGCGACAGTGGGTTTGATGCCAATGAGCGTAGCTTGACTTCTCCTGACGTAGGTGCTGTCGTAGGTGCTTGGCGACCTGCTACGACTATGACAGTCGCCGGCAGTTACCTAAAAAATCGGCAAGGGGGACAGGCCCATAACAGTATCCTTCACACACTTGGGACAATTTACAATTATACAAAGCCAATTAGCCTACAAACCTGCACGTCTTGAGTGTGGGAGGAAACCGGGGGTCAGAGAAAACTCACGCAGTTCACGGGGAGAACGTACAAACTGCGTACAACAACACCCGTAGTCAGGATCTAATGCCGCTACAAGGCAGCGACTCCAGCGCTGTGTCACCGTGCCGGCCTTGATAAAGGGAATGATGGTGAATAACATCTAGTGCAAGATAAAGTCCAGTAAAGTCCAATCGAAGATAGTCCAAGGGTCACCAATGAGGTAGATAGCCGTTCAGAACTGCTCTCTAGTTGTGGTAGGATGATTCAGTTGCCTGATAACAGCTGGGAAGAAACTGTCCCTGAATCTGGAGGTGTGCGTTTGTTTTCACACTTCTGTACCTCTTGCCTGATGGGAGAGGGGAGAAGAGGGAGTGGCTAGGGTGCGACACATCCTTGATTATGATGCTGGCCTTGCCGAGGTGTAGATGGAGTCAATGGATGGGAGGTTGGTTTGTGTGATGGTCTGGGCTGCGTCCACAATTCTCTGCAATTTCTTGTGGTCTTGGATGGAACTGTTCCCAAAGCAAGATTAAATGGGGTTGGACAGGCTAGATGCAGGAAGATTGTTCCCGATGTTGGGGAAGTCCAGGACAAGGGGTCACAGCTTAAGGATAAGGGGGAAATCCTTTAAGACCGAGATGAGGAAAAACGTTTTCACACTGAGAGTGGTGAATCTCTGGAACTTGCCACAGAGGGTAGTTGAGGCCAGTTCATTGGCTATATTTAAGAGGGAGTTAGATGTGGCCCTTGTGGCTAAAGGGATCAGGGGGTATGGAGAGAAGGCAGGTACGGGATACTGAGTTGGATGATCAGCCATGATCATATTGAATGGCGGTGCAGGCTCGAAGGGCCGAATGGCCTACTCCTGCACCTATTTTCTATGTATCTATGTATCTAAATCTCGTAAATTCTATGCCCAAGAATTTCCACAAATATTGAAACAAAAACTATCCAATTGCATTGTGTGCATGCTGTTCAAATACAGAAATACATCCTTTCTGAACCAATTATCACCATGATGGGCCTGTCCCACTTAGGCGATTTTTCAGCAGACTGTCGGTGACTGTCAAGTTGCCGGCAGTCGCCTGAAAAACCGGCAACTGGAACGGCGATTGTCAGAGTGGAACACACACACACGCACGCACACACATCGCTTCCTTCACCAGCCCGTTATGCAAGCGGGGGACAGGGCAGGGGGAGGAGCGCTGTCTAATAAATTCACACGGTGCAAAGCCAAGGTGATACAGACACACACCGCGATGAACAGGAAGGATGGCGCTGTAAAAAGACGGCTAAAGCACAGTGTACGGTAGTCCTTTAAAAGAGGGGGGGAGAAGGAGTGGAGACAACTTGTAAGAAGCCAGAGAAATACGGCTGTGAAGCTCGGCGGACATTTAACATTACTACTTGATTATGCTTGGTTCTGAAAACTACTAACATTTTTATTCCCCACCGACCCAATAAATTCACCGGTCAGCACCGGCTACAACCTACGAGAACCTCCTAGAACCTTCGAGCTCCTGGCAACCCGCCTACGGCCCGAGAATTCTCGCTACTCTCCATGGCGGCTTCATTCCAGTCGCCGCTAAGTTTTCAACATGTTGAAAATTTCGCGGCGACCATAATGAGGCGGCGACAAGTTCCCAGAATGCGGGAACTCCTCACGGCCATGAAGGTGACTCCCCGGCAACCACCCGCGAACATGTGGCGACCATGCGGCGACTGCATAGTCTCCTGCAGTCGCCTAAAAAGTTGTCTAAGTGGGACAGGCCCATTAGTATCTTTTGATGACCAGGTAAGTACTATTTATTCCAAACAACCTGTCACTGAGATACTCAATGAGGGCTGAGCATAAGGGAGAGGTTGAGCAGGCTGGGACTCTATTCCTTGGAGCGCAGGAGGATGAGTGGTGAACTTATAGAGGTGTACACAATCATGAGAGGAATAGATCGGGTAGAGGCACAGAGTCTCTTGCCCAGAGTAGGGGGATCAAGGACCAGAGGACATTGGTTTAAGGTGAGGGGGAAAAGATTTAATAAGAATCTGAGGGGCAACCTTTTCACACGAAGGGTGGTGGGTGTCTGGAACAAGCTGCCTTGAGGAGGTAGTTGATACAGGTACTATCGAAACATTTAGACAGGTACATGGATAGGACAGGTTTAGAGGGATAGGGGCCAAACGCAGGCAGACGGGACTAGTGTAGATGGGGCATGTTGGTCGGTGTGGGCGAGATGGGGCAAAGGGAATGTTTCCACGCTGTATCACTCTAGCTCTAACACTGGCCCCAAAGAAGGTTATCAACACTTTGTTGCAAGACCCTATGACTATGACGCCTATACAAGGGACTGCAGGTGGTGAAATCTTCATGTTCAAAAGTGATAGAAGAATGATGCCATTTGGCCCATCAAGTCTACTCCGCCATTCAATCATGACTGATGTATCTCTCCCTCCTAACCCCATTCTCCTGCCTTCCCCCCATAGTCCCCTACACCCGTGGTAATCAAATCTTGAGCAAAACACAATGTGCTGGAGGAACTCAGCGGGGCGGGCAGCATCTCTGGAGGGAATGGACAGACGATGTTTCATGTTGGGTCCCTTCTTCAGACTGATGGCGTTTGGGGGGGGGGGGACGGCCTCATTTTTTTAACACAACTTCCACTTATAGCAAGAGTAATTAAGCACATTGAAAGGCAACGGAGATAACGTTGCTTATTTCCTTCGCTCCATAGATGCTGCTGCACCCGCTGAGTTTCTCCAGCAATTTTGTCTATCTTAGATTTTGCAGCATCTGCAGTTCCTCCTCAAACATGAGATAAATTGATAGTTTGAATTACTTTGTGACGGTGGTTATGAAGTTTTAATGTTGGTCGGGATCGGGATCTCTCCACTACAAGCAGGGCCGGTGACAAAAACTGATGCTTGTTTAGTTGTTAAAGATGCAGCCTGGAAACAGACGATCCGGCCCATTGAGTCCAGGCCGAACATCGATCACCCCTTCACACTAGTCCCACGTTATTCTGCTTTCACGTCTACTTATAGCCAAATTAACCTACAAACCCACACGTTTTTGGGACATACTGTAGGGAGGAACCAGTGGACCCCGAGGAAATTCTTAGTTTAGTTTAATTTAGAGATACAGCACGGAAATTGGCCCTTCGAATCCGCGCCGACCAGTGATCCCAATACACTAGCACCATCCTACACACTAGAGACAATTTTACCAAACCCAATTAATCTACAAACCTTCTTCTTGCGAATGAAATAAACCAAAGGAATAGTTAGATCTCAAACCTGTACGTCTGCGAGTTCGTACCTTCTCCCCTGGACCTCGTGGGTTTTCTCTGGGTGCCCAGGTTTCAACCCCCATTTCCAACTCCATACAGACAGCACCCGCAGTCAGAATCACATCTGGGTCTCTGGCGCGACAAGGCAGCAAATCTACCAGTTGCACCACGTGCCACATGACAGCAGGGAGAGTGCAAACTCCACACAGACAGCACAGAGGGAAGCATTGTACCCGAGTCTCTGGCGCTGTAAGGCAGTGACTCGACCAGCTGTGCCACTCTGCCACCTGTCTCATTACAGTGTCCATGTTAAATAACTAAACATAGCTCTCAAACTAAGATATTCTAATACTGTACCACTATAACAAGCTGTACATTTGTATTTCTGCTAAGACAAGTGGTGGTGCAGCAGCAATAGAGCATTTGTGGTGGTGCAGCGGTAGAGTTGCTGCCTTACAGTGCCAGACACCCAGGTTCGATCCTCACCACGGGTGCTGTCTGTGCTGAGTTTATAGATTCGCCCTGTGACCGCGTGGGTTTTCTCCGGGTGCTCCGATTTCTTCCCACACTCCAGACGTGCAGGTTTGTAGGTTAATAGGCTTCAGTAAAATTGCTAATTGACCCTAGTGTGCAGGATAGTGCTTGTAGACAAAAAAATGCTGGAGAAACTCAGCGGGTGAGGCAGCATCTATGGAGAAAAGTAGGCGACGTTTCGGGTCGAGACCCTTCTTCAGACTGATGTCGGGGGGGGGGGGGGGGGGGAGTGCAGGAAAAAAATAATGGAAGAGGCGGAGACAGTGGGCTGTGGGAGAGCTGGGAAGGGGAGGGGAAGGAGGGAGAAAGCAAGGACTAACTGAAATTGGAGGTCAATGTTCATACCGCTGGCGTGTAAACTACCCAAGCGAAATATAAGGTGTTGTTCCTCCAATTTACTCACTCTGGCAATGGAGGAGGCCCAGGACAGAAAGGTCCGATTCGGAATGGGAGGGGGAGTTGAAGTGCTGAGCCACCGGGAGATCAGATTGGTTAGTACAGACTGAGCGGAGGTGTTGGGCGAAACGATCGCCAAGCCTACGCTTGGTCTCGCCGATGTAGAGAAGGTGACACCTACGACAGCGGATGCAATAGATGAGGTTGGAGGAGGTGCAGGTGAACCTCTGCCTCACCTGGAAAGACTGTTTGGGTCCTTGGATGGATTCAAGGGGGGGAGGTAAAGCGACAAGTGTAGTATTTCCTGCGGTTGCAAGGAAAGTACCAGGAAAGGGGATGGTCTGGGTGGGAAGGAACAAATTGACCAGGGAGTTACGGAGGGAGCGGTCTCTGCGGAAAGCCGAAAGGGGAGGAGATAGGAAGATGTGACCAGTGGTGGGATCCCGTTGGAGGTGGCGAAAATGTCGGGGGATTATCTGTTGTATGTGACGGCTGGTGGGTGGAAGGTGAAGACAAGGGGGGGGCTCCGTCCTTGTTACGAGTAGGGGAATAGGGAGTGAGAGCGGAGCTGCGGGATATAGAGGTGACCCTGCTGAGAGCCTCATCTATAAGAGGGGAACCCACGTTTCCTAAAGAATGAGGACATCTCCGATGCCCTGGTGTGGAACACCTCATCCTGGGTGCAGATGCGGCGTAGACGGAGGAATTGGAGTAGGGATGGAGTCCTTACAGGAAGCAGGGTGGGAAGAAGTGTAGTCAATGTAGCTGTGGGAGTCAGTGGGTTTGTAGTAGATGTCGGTCAGTAGTCTATTACCTGCGATGGAGATGGTGAGATCATGGAAGGGTAGGGAGATGTCGGAAATGGTAAAGGTGAATTTGACTCCCTACCATTGCTGTCTGTATGGAGTTTTCACGTTCTCCCTGTGATCGCGTGGGTTTTCTCCGGGTGCTCCTGTTCCCTCCCACACTCCAAAGACATAAAGGTTTGTAGGCTAATTTGGCTACAGTAAAAATTGTGAATTGTCCCTAGTGTGTGTTGGATAGTGCTAATGTGTGGGGACCGCTGGTCGGCGTGGACCCGCTGGGCCGAAGGGCCTGTTTCCACGCCGTATCTTTAAATTAAACTGGAAAAATAACTTCTTCAAAGTAGACATACTGTACCTTGAGGAGATTTGGCAGTGGAGCAGACACAATGAGCAGGACGGAACCTGCAGATGGTGGCTTACACCTTTGTGCACAGATGTTGTGAATGAGTCCAAATGCACTAGTGAAAATTCAGCAATGTTTAATACTACAGTAAAAATTGCATAGTTCCACATACAATTGAAGCCAATATGCTTTTACATGATACAGGTATGAAAATGTTAAAATCGGAGGCCAGCACTACCTTGACCTCCTGTCTTTTTTGGATTTTTCTATGCATTTGTCCATTGTCTTTTCAGTGTCGCCCCTGCATTTTGGACAGTACCACTTGCCCTTCGGCTTGTACGTTAGTCCCACGCAAGAGAAGTGAAACCACTCGATGGGGCACTCCTCGTTGTCGCAGCCGATCATTTCCCCGTAGGACACCTGGTTGCAGAGGCAGTAGGTGGGTTCGTTGGGATCGATGGGAAAGTCAATGGGAGAGATCTCCCGCTCAGGCCTGGCCTTGGAGCGCTTCTTCTTGGCCGACTTGGACTTCTTCTCCTTGGGCTGCTCGTCCCCTTCCTCCGTGTCGTTGCCCGGGTGGCACAGCTCGCGGTTCTCGCTGTTCTTCTGCCGGCGTGGGCGCCTGGAAGGCCGCTCCACTTGGGGCGCCTCCACCACCTTGGCCTTCTCGACGGGCTTCTCATGTTCACTCGGCTCCTCGAAGCAATCCGAGTGGCTGTCCATCTGCTTGGCACAGTTCTCCACCTGCTCACTCATTTGTGTAACGATCTGAATCTTCTCATCGCCCAGCTCCTGGCTGTTGATTAACGCCATCTGCAGATGCTGCAGCAAGCGCTTCCTCTGAGCAACATCCATCTCTTGCTTATATTTGTCATAAGCATCATCCAGCTCCTTTAGAACTTCTGGAAGAAGAAAATAAAGAGGTTTCGTTTAGTTTAGAGATACGCGCCGAAACAGGACCTTTGGCCCACTGGGCCCGCGCAGACCAGCGATCCCTGCACACTAACACTATCCTACACCCACTAGGGACAATTTTTACATTTACACTAAGCCAATCAACCTACAAACCTGCACGTCTTTGGAGTGTGGGAGGAAACCAAAGATCTCGGAGAAAACCCACATAGGTCACGGGGAGAACGTACAAACTCTGTACAGACAGCAATAGACAATAGGTGCAGGAGTAGGCCATTTAGCCCTTCGAGCCAGCACTGTCATTCAATGTGATCATGGCTGATCATCCCCAAACAGTACCCCGTTCCTGCTTTCTCCCCATATCCCCTGACTCCGCTATTTTTAAGAGCCCTATCTAGCTCTCTCTTGAAAGCATCCAGACAACCCGCCTCCACCGCCCTCTGAGGCAGAGAATTCCACAGACTCACCACTCTCTGTGAGAAAAAGTGTTTCCTCGTCTC
Organism: Malacoraja senta; assembly: GCA_038087875.1. Taxonomy (NCBI): domain Eukaryota; kingdom Metazoa; phylum Chordata; class Chondrichthyes; order Rajiformes; family Rajidae; genus Malacoraja; species Malacoraja senta. The sequence goes on along the minus strand of CM075981.1, from coordinate 31,112,425 downwards.
CGTTCGAAATGGCTTACTCCTTATTCTTAAACTGTGGCCCCTGTTTCTGGACTCTCCCAACATCGGGAACATGTTTCCTGCCTCTAGCGTGTCCAAACCCTTAACAATCTTATACGTTTCAATGAGATACCCTCTCATCCTTCTAAACTCCAGAGTGTACAAGCCAGCTGCTCCATTCTCTCAGCATATGACAGTCCCGCCATCCCGGGAATTAACCTTGTACCTTAAACAGGCCCTTCAGCCCACCGGGTCCGCGCAGACAGCGATCCCCGCACACTAACACTATCCTACACCCACTAGGGACAATTTTTACACTTTACACCAAGCCAATCAACCATATAACCATATAATAACAATATTGAAACATATAAGATTGTTAAGGGCTTGGACACACTAGAGGCAGGAAACATGTTCCCGATGTTGGGGGAGTCCAGAACCAGGGGCCACAGTTTAAGAATAAGAAGTAAGCCAATTAGAATGGAGACGAGGAAACACATATTAATATTGAACAGGAACAGTCTCCAAGACCCATGTTTGTGCCGAACGTCATCCCAAGTTAAACTGATCTCCTCTGCCTGCACGCGATCCATATCCCTCCATTCCCTGCATATCCGTGAGCCTGTCTACAAGTCTCTTAAACACCACTATCGTATCTGCCTCCACCACCAGCCCTGGCAGAGCGTTCCAGCCCCACCAGAGGGCAGTGGAGGCCGGTTCTCTGGATATTTTCAAGAGCGCTAGATAGGGCTCTTAAAGATAGCCCCTGACTCCACTATCTTTAAGAGCCCTATTTAGCTCTCTCTTGAAAGTATCCAAAGAACCTGCCTCCACCTCCCTCTGAGGCAGATAATTCCACAGACTCGCATCTCTATGTGTGAAAAAGTGTTTCCTCGTCTCAGTTCTAAATGCTTACCCCTTATTGTTAAACTGTGGCCCCTGGTTCTGGACTCCCCCAAACATCGGGAACATGTTTCCTGTCTCTAGCGTGTCCAAACCCTGAATAATCTTATATGTTTCAATAAGATCCCCTCTCATCCTATACTCCAGAGTGTACAAGCCCAGCCGCTCCATTCTCTACATGTGACAAATAAAGGACCATGCACCATTAAAGTGAAACAAAAGACAGAGTGCGGAATAAAGATTCTCGGCATGGTAGCCCTGGCAACATCCTTGTGAACCTTTACTGTCCATGGGAACAGGGACAGGCAACGAGTCTGAAGAAGGGTCCCAATCAGAAACATCGCCCGTCCATGTTCTCCAGAGGTTCTAACCAACCTACTGAGTCACTCCAGCAATTTGCTTTTTTTTTGCTCAAGATTCTGTCATCTGCAGTTCCTTATGTCTCCTCACCAATGTCCCGTAGAGCTTAGTTTTTAGTTTAGGGACTAGACTAAGTGCAGACCCGTTGGGACTGCTCCCCCAACGCAATATTCCACCACTCACGCATAGCCCCCAACTGCGCAGGCGAGGATCATTTCCCCTCATCCCCTCCTCTTCACCCTCCCTCTTCTTTCCCCTCTCCTACTCCCCCAATCCCTCCCCCCACCCTGTCACTCTCTCCCTCCATAATTCCTGTCCCCTCCCTACACCTCTCCTATCCATCTATCCCCCACTCCTCACCTCCCCCACTGCCCTCCTCTCCCTCTATTTCCCACAAACCACCTCCCCCACTATTCTCCCTCTATTCCCCCACTCTTCCCCAGGATCTTTCCCCTCCCCCAATCCCTCCCTCTCCCCTACCCTCAGTCACTCCGTCCATCCATAACTCCTCTCCCCTTCCTACCCCCCACTCCTCCCCCCCCCCCCCCCCCACTGGACATGAGACAGGAAAAAACTAAAAAAGAGGAAGAGATAGATTTTTCCGCGGCAAGGCCCCACCGCCGCCCTGGCCCCATCGTCGCAAGGTCTCACCGCCGTGGTCTCAATGCCTCCTGGATCGCCGCACAGAACCTCGGCCGGGACCCAGGTCGGACGAAGCGGTCAACGCCGCCCGCGGCTGGGCACCACAGAGGCCGTGAAGTGGGCCCAGGCAGCCGCCCAACACCACGGAGACAGACGCGGCTCCAGCCGGCGGAGCGTTAGTGATGCTCACTCCACCCCTTCAGCTTTACATTCTCCTCGCCGGGCGCGGCGGGCGCCGCGTGTGACTGACAGCGGACCCGGCTAATCAGTGCGCCGATGGTGCAGGAAGAGGCATCGCCGTCCCGGCGACTGACAGGAGGAGAATAATCTGCTCATGCACGGTTTTTAAGATTTTAAAATATACCATCAATCGGAACAAAATTTGTTGCCCTTAGAGCACAGGAAAATGGTGAGTAAGGTGGCAAAATTCGTAGCGCTATCGTGTACCGTTTTTGTGCAAATAGAAAAAAATCAAAACCGTAAGAGCACAAGATAAGAGTTTTAGTTATGTACTAGACCAAGGGGGAGGGGGGGCAGCATGCGGCGTCACACACACTAACCACCCCCCTTCATATTATATTAATATTATTCATTTGCTCCTTTTACCCCATAACCGCCCTATCCACTGACGCATAGCCCCCAACTCGGAGGCATGTCTAGAGATGGAGGGAGGGTAGAGAATGAGGGCAGAGACAAAGAGAGAGAGATAGAGACAGAGGGAGGGGGGTGGAGGGGAGGGAGTGGAGGAGAGGGAGGGTGAGTGGGGGGGGAGAGAGAGAGGGGGAGAGAGGGGGGGAGGAGAGAGAGAGGGGAGAGTGGGGGGGAGAGAGAGGGGAGAAAATTTCACCGTTACCGCGTCGGATTTTCGAGGAGATGCGAATCAAAGAAAAAGTTCAAGTAAACAAACCCATAAGTAAACATCCAAGATCAGAGTTTTATAATATAGATTAATATAGCGCGGAAACAGGCCCTTCGGCCCACCGAGTCCATGCCGACCAGCGATCCCCGCACATTAACACTATCCTACACATACCAGGAACAATTTACACTAATACCAAGTATACAAACCCAAGCCAATTATCCTACAAAATCTTTGGAGTGTGAGAGGAAACCGAAGATCTCAGAGAAAACCCACGCAGGTCACGGGGAGAATACACAAACTCCGTACAGACAGCACCCGTAGTCGGGATGGAACCCGGATCTCTGGCGCTGTGAGGCAGCAACTCTACCACTGTGCCACCATGCCATCCCATATCTTGTATTTTATCGCCCATCTGATGAAGACAAGCATGCCACACTCCCCCTTCACAACACTCTCTAACTGTGACCTTCAAGGAACTATGTACTTGGATCCCTGGATCTCTCTGTTCTGCAACTTTCACCAGGGCCCCGACACTAGTTTAAACATTACAAAACGCTTCACTTTGCTCTTAACCAAGTTAAATGATTAGTTCGAAGATAGACACAAAATGCTAGAGTAACTCAGCGGGACAGGCAGCATCTCTGGAGAGAAGGAATGGGTGACGTCTCTGGTCGAGACCCTTCTTCAAACTGATGTCAGGGGAGTGGGCGGTACAGAGATAAGGAAGCGTATAGATAAGGAAGTGTGAGGTGTGAAAAGGGAAAGAGATCAAGGAAAATGTAGGAGAGATCATTGTTAGTTGGGAGAACAAAGCAAACACAGTTAAAATATAAGGTAGACAAAAGTGCTGGAGAAACTCAGCGGGTGCAGCTGCATCTATGGAGCGAAGGAAATAGGCAACGATTCGGCCCGAAATGTTGCCTATTTCCTTCGCTCCATGGATGCTGCTGCACCCACTGAGTTTCTCCAGCACTTTTCTCTACCTTCGATTTTCCAGCATCTGCAGTTCCTTCTTAAACACAAGAGTTAAAATATAGTCGGAGACAGTCAGACTGGGCTGAGAACTGGGAAGGGGGAGGGGATGGAGAGAGAGGGAGGGAAAGCTTGATGTTGAAGTTAGAGAAGTCAATGTCAATAGACAATAGGTGCAGGAGTAGGCCATTCAGCCCTTCGAGCCAGCACTGCTATTCAATGTGATCATGGCTGATCATCCACAATCAGTACCCCGTTCCTGCATTCTCCCCATATCCCCTGACTCCGCCATCTTTAAGAGCCCTATCAAGCTCTCTCTTGAAAGTATCCAGAGAACCGACCTCTACCGCCCACTGAGGCAGAGAATTCCACAGACTCACAACTCTCTGTGTGAAAAAGTGTTTCCTCATGTCTGTTCTAAATGCCTTACCCGTTATTCTTAAACTGTGGCCCCTGGTTCTGGACTCCCCCAAAATCGGGAACATGTTTCCTGCCTCTAGCGTGTCCAAACCCTTAATAATCTTATATGTTTCAATAAGATTCCCTCTCATCCTTCTAAATTCCAGATTATACAAGCCCAGCCGCTCCATTCTCTCAGCATATGACAGTCCCGCCATCCCGGAAATTAATCTTGTAAACCTACGCTGCACTCCCTCAATAGCAAGAATGTCCTTCCTCAAATTATGGGACCAAACCTGCACACAATACTCCAGGTCATACCGCTGGGGTGTAAACTACCCAAGCGAAATATGAGGTGCAGTTCCTCCAATTTGCGCTGGGCCTCACTCTGACAGTGGAGGAGGCCCAGGACAGAAAGGTCAGTGTGGGAATGGGAGGGGGAGTTAAAGTGCTGAGAAACCAGGAGATCAGGTAGGTTTAGACAGACTGAGCGGAGGTGTTCAGCAAAATGATCGCTGAGCCTGCGCGTGGTCTCGCCACACCTGGAACAGTAGAAGAGGTTGGAGGAGGTGCAAGTGAACTTCTGCCTCACCTGAAAAGACTGTTGGGGTCCTTGGACGGAGTCGAGGGGGGAGGTACAGGGACAGGTGTTGCATCTCCAGCGGTTGCAGGGGAAAGTACCTGGGGAGGGGGTGGTTTGGGTGGGATGAGATGAGTTAACCAGGGAGTTGCGGAGGGAACGGTCTCTGCAGAAAGCAGAATGGGGTGAAGATGGGAAGATATTGAAAAAGGTTCACTTGCTCCTCCTCCAACCTCATCTACTGTATCCGCTGTTCCATACATCGTGGAAGCAGGCCCTTTGGCCCAACTTGCCCACGCCAACCAACATGTCTCACCTGCCTGCATTTGGCCCATATCCCTCCAAACCTGGCCTATCCATGTATCTGTCTAAATGTTTCTTAAACGTTACGATAATACCTGCCTCAACTACCTTCTCTGGCAGTTGGTTGCACCATCCTTTGTGTAAAAAAGTTACCCCCCCATCAGGTTCTCATTAAATCTTTTCAACTTCACCGTAAACCGATGTCCTCTGTTCTCGATTCTGAGGGAAGAATTAGGCCATTCGGCCCATCAAGTCTACTTCACCATTCAATCATGGCTGATCTATCTTTTCCTCCTAACCCCATAATCTCTGACACCCATACTAATCAAGAATCTATCTATCCCTGCATTAAAAAAATATCCACTGACTTGGCCTCCACAGCCTTCTGTGGCAATGAGATTCACCACCCTGACGAAAGAAATTCCACGTCATCTCCTTCTTAAAGGAACGTCCTTTAATTCTGAGACTATGACCTCTAGTCCTAGACTCTCCCACTAGTGGAAACATTCTTTCCACATCCACTCTATCCAAGCCTTTCACTATTCGGTTTCAATGAAGTCCCCCCCTCATCCTTCTAAACTCCAGCGAGTATAGGCCCAGTGCCGTCAAACGCTCATCATAGGTTAACCTACTCATTCCTGGGATCATTCTTGTAAACCTCCTCTGGACCCTCTCAAGGCCAGCACTCATCCTTCCTCAGATATAGTGCCCAAAATTGCTCACAATACACCAAATGTGGCATGACCAGCATCTTAAAGAGCCTCAGCATTACATCCCACGTCAGGATACAGACCATCGATCACCCGTTCTATGATATCCCACTTTCTCATCCACTCCCTGCACACCAATAACAATTTTAACAGAGGAACAATTAGCCTACGAGCCAGCACGACTTTGGGATGTAGGAGGAACCTGGAGAAAACCCATGTGGTCACAGGGAGAACGTGCAAACCCCACACAGCACCCGAGGTCAGGATGAAACCCGGATCTCTGGCGCTGCAAGGCAGTGGCTCTACCAGCTGCACCACTGTGCCGCCCAGAATCTTCCCCAATCTCAACTACTTCAATGTTACTAATGAAACCTTAATGATACAGAGAGTGGTGAATCTGTGGAATTCTCTGCCACAGAAGGTAGTTGAGGCCAGTTCATTGGCTATATTTAAGAGGGAGTTAGATGTGGCCCTTGTGGCTAAAGGGATCAGGGGGTATGGAGGTATGGAGAGAAGGCAGGTACAGGATACTGAGTTGGATGATCAGCCATGATCATATTGAATGGTGGTGCAGGCTCGAAGGGCCGATTGGCCTACTCCTGCACCTATTTTCTATGTTTCTATGTTCTATGTTACACTGCCATATGTTACCTCTTCATAAATTATAGTAGAACGAGGCCATTCGGCCGATCGAGTCTACACTGCCATTCAATTGTGGCTGATCCCTGCCTTCTAATCCCATTTTCCAGCTTTCTCCCCATAACCCTTGACACCGTTCTAATCAAGAACGTGTCTATCTTTGCCTCTATGGCAAGGTTCCACAGATTAATCACCCAAGAAGCTCCTCCTCACGTCCTTTCCAAAAGAGCGGAACAGTTCTCGACCCGAAACGTCACCCATTCCTTCTCTCCAGAGATGCTGCCTGTCCTGCTGAGTTATTCCAGCATTTTGTGTCTACCTTCGATTTAAACCAGCATCTGCAGCTCCTTCCAGAATTAAAGGGCAGCGCCCTTTAATTCTGAGGCCGTGACCTCTGGTCCGAGACTCTCCCACCCAGTGGAAACATCCTCTCCACGTCCACTCTATCGCTGCCTTTCATTATTTGGTAAATTTTCAACGAGGTTCCCCCCCCCCTCAACCTTCAAAACTCCAGCAAGTACAGGCCCAGTGCTGCCAAACGCTCATCATATGCTAACCCACTCATTCCTGGAATCAGGAATATTCCTAATTTTCAACTTGCAATTAACCTGTGTAACTCAGCTTGAGCTCTGAAGGCTGAGTAGGTCCCAGTAGCAATGCCAGCTATTAAACACATTTTTTATAGTTTAGTTTATGATTGCCGTGTCTACCAAAATAGAGACATAGTGATACAGTGTGGAAACAGGCCCTTTGGTCCAACTTGACCACACCAGCCAACATGTCCCAGCTACACTAGTCCCACCTGCCAGCGTTTGGCCCATATCTCCCCCCAAACCCGTCCTATCAATGTACCTGTCTAACTGTTTCTTAAACGTTGGGATAGTCCCAGCCTCAACTACCTCCTGTGGCAGCTTGTCCATACACCCACCACACTTTGTGTGGAAAATGTTACCTCTCAGATTCCTATTAAATCTTTGTTCAAGAAGGAACTGCAGATGCTGGAAAATCGAAGGTAGACAAAATTGCTGGAGAAACTCAGCGGGTGAGGCAGCATCTATGGAGTGAAGGAATAGCTGACGTTTTGGGCTGCCTCACCCGCTGAGTTTCTCCAGCACTCTTTTTGTCTACCTTCGATTTTTCCAGCATCTGCAGTTCTTTCCTAAACATAAAATATAGTGAAAAGTTTTTCCAGTGGTGGAGATTCTAATGAACTGGTAATTGGTCAGATTGCATGTTTTCCGATTAGTTTCTAACTAATGATAGGAGAGCTCGAGGGGGAAATGGGTCAAATGTAAGCAAGATGGGGGCATCTAGGTCAGCGTGGGCAAGTTACACTGAAGGGCCTGTTTCTGTGCTGTATGACTATGATCAGAATGCAAATTATACATGTCAAACAATCAAACTATTTATTTTTCTCTAGAAAAAAAGCACTTGAATGACCTATTAAATATATTTTAACTGTAAACTGGTGCAATAAAGTGGATAGAGATGTACTCTCCCTCCACCACCACCTGTAATACACACCCCTCCCCTCCAAGACAACCCTTCTCCTCTTCCCCATCCGTTCTCGCTTCCACACACCTCCCTCCCTCTTCCACCCCAACATACACCCCAAGTCTACCTCCAAATGCAACACCACCCCCTCCCCTGCACTTTTACCCTACTCCCTTCCTCTCCCTCCCCCTCACCTCTGACACATACCCACCCCCCCCAAATGCATCAATCCCTTCCCCACTTCCAACCGACACCCCGCCCTCATCTCCAACACATAACCCCCCCCCAAATGCATCAATCCCTTCCCCACTTCCAACTGACACCCCGCCCTCATCTCCAACACATAACCCCCCCCTCCACCAGACCTCCCCTCAACACCTACCCCCTCCCACCAATACATTAATCTTTCCACTCCTCCCCCCCACAACACATAACCCAACCCCCCACCCTCAACCAGACCCCTCCTCACACATCCTCCTCTCCCCCCCCACACACACACACATACACATCTACAACACACCCCACCCTCCGGATCCCTCTCCCTCACCCCCCCCCCCCCCACACACACACACACATACAACACACCCCACCCTCCGGATCCCTCTCCCACCCCCCTCTCCCTCACCTCCTCTTCCCGCTCCACCCCCCCCCCCCCACACCCCCCCCACACACACATACACACACACATCTACAACACACCCCACCCTCCGGATCCCTCTCCCCCCCCCCACACACATACCCCCCTCCTCTCACCGCGGTATCGGGTGTCGATCTCCCGGAGGCGGGACACGCTGCGCTGCAGGTCGAGGGGCAGCGCCTCCACACTGTCCAGGTATTGCTCCACGTAGCCGGTGCCCCGCGGCCTGTGTCCGGGCCCGAGCATCGCCCCCGCAGCCAGGCCAGGCCCGACCCGCACCCTCACCTCCCTCCCTCCCTCCCTCCCTCACACACCCCCCTCCCCGCCCGATCAAACAACCGTCCGACCAACCGACCGCTCGCCGGGAGAGCAGCAGCTGCGCACTGACCGCACCAACCCCCCCCCCCCTACACGTGACCTCCCCAGCAACCCCGCGCCTGCGCTCCCGCCCCACCAACCCCCCCTACACGTGATCCCAGCAACCTTTCTCCACCCCCCGCGCCTGCGCTCCCGCCCCACCAACCCCCCCCTACACGTGATCCCAGCAACCTTCCCCTCCCCCCCCCCCCCCCGCGCCTGCGCTCCCGCCCCCACCAACCCCGCCCCCTACACGTGATCCCAGCAACCTTCCCTTTCCCCCCCCCCGCGCCTGCGCTCCCGCCCCACCAACCCCGCCCCCTACACGTGATCCCAGCAACCTTCCCTTTCCCCCCTCCCTCGCGCCTGCGCACTCGTCCCACCCAACCCCCGACACGTGATTTCACCGTTTGCGCGTCTGCAAACTCGGGTTGCCGGTCCCGTAACACGTGATTCCACCGCCCCCGCGCCTGCGCATCGAGCTCCCTCCGCCGGCTCCTCAGCACGTGACCCCCACCAGCTGGTTGCTCGCCCCGCAACACGTGATTTCAACCGGGTTCACGTCTGCGCACTCGCGCCGTCTGCACCAAAGGATCCTGCCGGTTCGGCGCCTGCGCATTTCTCTGTCATGGCGAGTCATTAGGGGCCATTCGGCCCATCGTGTCCGTACTGACCCGCGATCCCCACATGCTAGCACCAGGGACAAGTTGCACAGGACAATTCACCTACAAACCTGCACATCTTTGTAGTGCCACACAGCACCCTGAGGGTAATAATAACATTCTATATTACTATAATCATAATAATAATAATAATAATAATAGTATTATATTTAATTAAAGTAAAGTAAAGTATCCTTTATTGTCATTCAGACATTTCAGTCTGAACGAAATTTCGTGCCTTGCAGTCATAATATAGAATAAAATAACAACACACAATAAACACAGATTTAACATCCACCACAGTGAGTCCACCAGGCCCTCCTCACTGTGATGGAAGGCAAAAGTCTTAAAGTCCTTGTCTCTTCCCTCCTTGTTCTCCCTCTGCGTTGAGGCGATCCAGGCTTCCGATGTTGGGCCCCCGCCGGGTGATGGTAAGTCCCGCGGCCGAATCCGAGCTCCGCGAACGGGCCGGTTCAAACTCCGCGGCCCGGGGCGGTCGAAGCTGCCGCCCTCCAGTCCAGCGGACGAAGCTGTCGTTGCGGGAGCTCCGGAGAATCGGTCACCAACCTGGGACCTGCGAGCTCCCGACGTTGTCGTCCACTGGTGGACTGTAGTGGACTATGTTATATTATAAAGTGTGATTATTATTATCATCATCATGTAATAATAATTAATTATAATATTTACATTAAGTAATTAATATAAATTAACAAGAATTAATTAATTGTTATTTTTTATTATTATCATATAATTTAAAGTATAATATATATTTTCTATGTATATTATTATATGTAATTATGAATTAAGAATAATAATTAATTATATATATATGATTTATATATATATATACACGATATTACTTTTATTATATAATTAATTGATTCTTGTTGATTTATATTAAGTAATTAATATAAATCAACAAGAATCAATTAATTATATAATAAAAGTAATTAATTATATTATAATTATAATTATATTATAATTAATTATATTAATTACTTAATATAAATATAATTATACAGTATATATATGAATATTCTTAATTAATAATTACATATAATAATATATATAGAAAATATATTTTATATATACTTTCAATTTTATTTTTAATACATTTCAACTATTTAATACATGTGACAATTAAATTGAATCTTGAATCTATTAAAACAAACCATATGTTTTAACTAACAGTTTCAGTGCAAAAGCGTGCAGCATGCTGGGAGTGAGCCCTGTCCTGTACATATTTAAAACACATGGTTATATTATAATATATATGTGAGTTGATGAGTGCCAGCATGCAAGTGAGCTGCATCTATATATTATATACACATATATATGAGTGTGTGAGATGGCAAAAGCTTGGCTGACGAAGGAAATTGAGACGTTAGTCAAAAACCAGAAGGATGCATGGGACAGGTAGAGGCAGCTGAGATCAAGTGCATCCCTAGAGGAGTTTCAGAAACTAAGGAGTAAACTGAAAAAGGAAATCAGGAGGGGAAAAAGGGGCCAGGAAATAGCTCTGGCGGGTAGCATTAAGGACAATCCCAAAAGATAGAGAGAGAGTGGGACCTCTAAGGAATCAAAGCGTCACCTCTGTGTGGAGCCACAGGAGATGGGCAAGGTCCTCAATGAGTATTTCTCCTCTGTATTTACTGAGGAGAAAGACAGTAGGACGGAGGAACTTGGGGCAGTCAATGGAAGTGTCTTTAGAGCAGTTAGTGTTACCATCGAATAAGTACTGAGGTACTGTCGTGTATGAAGGTAGGCAAATCTTCAGGGCCTGATCTGATATATCCGAGGACATTGTGGGAAACCAGAGAGGAAATTGCGGGAGCCCTGGTTGAAATTTACGAGCTGTCCATAAATACCAGAGAGGTGCCGAAAGACTGGAGGGTGGCAAATGTTGTGCTCAAAAATGTTGTGGCAAAAGAAGGCTCAAAGAAAATGCTGGGAACTATAGGCCAGTGAGCTTAACATCTGTAGTTGGAAAGTTACTGGAGAGTATTCTGAGGGATAGGATATACAGGCATTTGGATGGGTAAGGGCTGATTAGGGATAGTCAGCATGGTTTTGTGCATGGGAGGTTGTGTCTCACAAATCTGATTGAATTTTTTGAAGACGTGACCAAAAGGGTTGATGTGGGCAGAGCTGTAGATGTTGTGTACATGGACTTCAGTAAGGCATTCGACAAGGTTCCGCATGGTAGGCTGCTCTGGAAGGTTAGATCGCATGGGATCCAAGGAGAGATAGCTGAATGGATAGCAAATTGGCTTAATGGAAGGAAGCAGAAGGTTATGGTGGAAGGTTGCTTCTCGGACTGTAGGCCTGTGACTAGTGGTGTGCCTCAGGGTTCGGTGCTGGGCCCGTTACTGTTTGTCATCTACATCAATGATTTGGATGAGAACATACAGTGCAAGATTCGGGCTAAAGGATGGTAGGCCTCTGGGTAGTGTTGTAGAGCAGAGAGATCTAGGAGTACAGGTGCATGGTTCGTTGAAGGTCGAGTCGCAGGTAGATAAGGTGGTCAAAAAGGCTTTTGGCACATTGGCCTTCATCAGTCAGAGTATTGAGTATAGAAGTTGGGAGGTCATGTTGCAGTTGTATAAGACGTTGGTGAGACCGCATTTAGAATATTGTGTTCAGTTCTGGGCACCATGTTATAGGAAAGATATTGTCAAGCTTGAAAGGGTTCAGAGAAGATTTATGAGGATGTTGCCAGGACTAGAGGGTGTGAGCTATAGGGCGAGGTTGAGAAGGCTGGGTCTCTATTCCTTGGAGCGCAGGAGGATAGAAACATAGAAAAATAGGGGCAGGAGTAGCGATTCGACCTTTCGAGCCATTCAATATGTTCATGGCTGATCATCAAAAATCAGTAACCCGTTCCTGCTTTTTCCCCATATCCCTTGATTCCGTTAGGCCTAAGAGGTAAATCTAACTCTCTCTTGAAAACATCCAGTGAATTGGCCTCCACTGCCTTCTGTGGCAGAGAATTCCACAGATTCACAACTCTCTGGGTGAAAAAGTTTCTCCTCATCTCAGTCCTAAATGGCCTACCCCTTATTGTTAAACTGTGGCCCCTCGTTCTGGACTCCCCCAACATCGTGAACATTTTTCCTGCATCAAGCCTGTCCAGTCCTTTAATAATTTTATATGTTGGAGTGGTGGAGGCAGGTTCGATGTTATCCTTTAAAAATAGATTGGATGGGTATATGGACAGGAAAGGAATGGAGGGTTATGGTCTGAGTGCAGGTAGATGGGACTATGGGGAAGTATTTATTTTTAATTTAAAAAAAAAATTAAAAAAATGTTCGGCACGGACTTGAAGGGCCGAGATGGCCTGTTTCCATGCTGTTATGGTTATATGGTTTCTATAAGATCCCCTCTCATCCTTTTAAATTCCAGTGAATACAAGCCCAGTCGACCAATTCTTTCATCATATGTCAGTCCCGCCATCCCAGGAATTAACCTGGTGAACATACGCTGCAATCCCTCAATAGCAATAATGTCCTTCCTCAAATTAGGAGACCAAAATTGCACACAATACTCCAGGTGCGATCTCACCAGGGCCCTGTACAACTGCAGTAGGACCTCCTTGCTCCTAAACTCAAATCCTCTTGCAATGAAGGCCAACATTGCTTTCTTCAGTACCTGCTGTACCTGCATGTTTACTTTCAGTGACTGATGTACAAGCATACCCAGATCTCGTTGCCCCTCCACTTTTCCTAATCTGACCATTCAGATAATAATCTGCCTTCCTGTTCTTGCCACCAAAGTGGATGACCTCACATGTATCCACATTATACTGCATCTGCCATGCATCTGCCCACTTACCCAACCTATCCACCCTACAGCCTCAAAGAATCCTCATCGCAGCTCACACTGCCACCCAGCTTTGTGTCATCCGCAAACTTGGAGATGTCACATTTAATTCCCTCGTCTAAATCGTTAATATATATTGTAAATAACTGGGGTCCCAGCACCGAGCCTTGCAGCACCCCACTAGGCATTGTCTGCCATTCTGAAAAGGACCAGTTAATTCCTACTCTTTGCTTCCTGTCTGCCAATCACTTCTCTATCCATGTCAATACCCCCAATACCATGTGCTCTAATTTTGCTATTTTCTTGTGTGGGACCTTGTCAAAGGCTTTTTGAAAGTCCAGATACACCACATCCACTGGCTCTCCCTTGTCCATTCTGCTTGTCACGTCCTCAAAAAATTCCAGAAGTTTAGTCAGGCATGATTTCCCCTTCATAAATCCATGCTGACTTTGACCGATCCAGTCACTGCTTTTCAAATGCGCTGGTATAACATCTTTAACAATCGACTCCAGCATCTTCCCCACTACCGATGTCAGGCTAATTGGTCTAGAATTCCCCATTTTCTTTCCCCCTCCTTTCTTAAAAGTGGAGTTACATTTGCTAGCCTCCAGTCCACAGGAACTGATGATTCAAAGTCGAGAGAACATTGGAAAATGATCACCAATGCATCCACGATATCTAGGGCCACCTCCTTGAGTACTGTGGGATGCAGATCATCCGGCCCTGGGGATTTATCTGCCTTCAGTCCCAACAGTTTACCGAACACCATGTCCTGACTAATGTGGATTCCCTTCAGTACCTCCCTCCCACTAGATCCTCGGTCTCCAAGTTCCTAATATTTCCAGGAGATATTGTTTGTGTCTTCCTTAGTGAAGACAGATCCAAAGTACTTGTTTAACTGGTCAGCCATTTCCTTGTTTCCCATTATAATTTCACCTGTCTCTGACTGTAAGGGGCCTACCTTTGTCCTTTTTAAATACCTAAAGAAGCTTTTACAGTCCGTTTTTATATTCCCCGCAAGCTTTCTTTCATACTCTTTCCCCCCCCCCCTCTAAATTACTCCCGTTGTCCTCCTCTCGAGGTCTAAATTTCTCCCAGTCCTCCGGTTTGCTGCCTCCTTCGGGCCAATCTATATGTCTCTTCCTTGGATTTAACACTATCCTTGATTTCCCTCGTTAGCCACGGTTGAGCCGCCTTCCCAGTTTTATTTTTTCGCCAGACAGGGATGAACAATTGTTGCAATTCATCCATGCGGTCTTTAAATCTTTGCCATTGCATCCACCGTCAATCCTTTATGTATAATTTGCCAGTCTATCCTAGCCAATTTCCGCCTCATACCTTCAAAGTCTCCTTTATTCAAGTTCAGGGCCATAGTCTCGGAATTAACCGTGTCACTCTCCATCCTAATGCAGAATTGCACCATATTATGGTCACTGTTGCCCAAGGGGCCTTGCACAACAAGATCATTAAGGATGGCCTGCCCCCTAGTCAGTTCCTCTACATATTGGTTTAAAAAAACATTCCGTATACATTCCAGGAAATCCTCCTCCTCAGCGCTGCTACCAATTTGGTTGGCCCAATCTATATCTAGATTAAAATCACCCATGATAACTACTGTACCTTTGCTACACGCATCCCTAATTTACTGCTTGGAGCAGCAACCTCCCTACTGCTGTATACAACTCCCAAAAAGCATTTTCAGTCCTTGGCTATTTCGCAGTTAGTTCTACCCATATCGATTCTACAGCATCCAAGCTAATGTCTCTCCTTGCTATTGCATTAATCTCCGCTTTAACCAGCAATGCCACCCCACCTCCTCTTCCTTTCTTCTATCCTTCCTGAATATCGAATACCCCTGCATGGTTAGCTCCCAGCCTTGGTCACCCTGGAGCCATGTCTCCGCAATTCCAACTATATCATATCATTAATCTCCTACATTTGTCTACACTAATCTTTTCATTTTTACATATCTAAAGAAGCTTTTACAGTCAGTTTTTATATTATACAGAGATTATCATATTCCTTAACTACTAACTGCACATTCAATTCATCCACCTTATTACGAATGCTTCCTTGCATTAAGACACAAAGCTTTCGTGTTTGTTTATCTTATCTCCCTTCTACCTTTTGCTTCTGGCCTCCTGTTATGTCCCTCTGTCTCCTTGCATTGGTTCCCATCCCCCTGCCGTTAGTTTAAACGTGACCTTTCCCACACTATCTTTCCCATTAACTGCACGCATACCCGTCCGCGTTGTTGACTCCAACCCGCCACTGCTTTGTTTAAACCTACCCGTGTAGCACTAGCAAACCTGCCTGCTAGAACGTTGGTCCCCCACCAATTAAGGTGCAACCCGTCCCTTTTGTACAGGTCACCCCCGCCCCAGAAGAGATCCTGGTGATCTAGAAATCTAAATCCCTGCCCCCTGCACCAATGCGGCAACGACACATTCAGATCCCCTATCTCCCTGTTCCTACCCTCACGAGCACGAGGTACTGGAAGCAAACCAGAGATAACAAAGTCCAGTCAAAGTCAAAGTAACCTTTATTATCATTCAGACTTTTCAGTCTGAACGAAATTTCATGCCTTGCAGTCATAACATAGAATAATATAACAAAACACACAATGAACACAGATTTAACATCCACCACAGTGAGTCTACCAGGCACCTCCTCACTGTGATGGAAGGCAAAAGTCTTAAAGTCCTTGTCTCTTCCCTCCTTGTTCTCCCTCTGCGTTGAGGCGATCGAGGCAGATAACCACCCTAGAAGTCCTGCTTTTCAGCCTCCTACTTAGTTCTCTATACTCACGTTGCAGAACCTCCTTCCTCTTCTTACCCACGTCGTTTGTGCCTACGTGCACGACTACTTCCGGCTGTTCACCTTCCCTTTCGAAGATGTTCTGAAATCGGTCCGAGACATCTTGGACCCTGGCACCAGGGAGGCAACACATCATCCTCGAGTCTCGACCTGTCATAGAAACATAGAAAATAGGTGCAGGAGTAGGCCATTCGGCCCTTTCAATGTGATCATGGCTGATCATCCAAAATCAGTACTCCTTTCCGACTTTTTCCCCATATCCCTTGATCCCCTTAACCATAAGAGCTAAATCTATCTCTCTCTTGAAAGCCTCCAGTGAATTGGCCACAGAATTTCTAACCCGCACCTCTGACAATGGAGTCACCCACCACTATGGCTCTGCCTGACGTCGGTCTCGCCGGTCGAGCCTCAGCGGACAGGTCTTGATCACAGACCTGTCCGCTGCTCGGACTGGAAGTGTCGTCTGCCTCGACAGCTCGCAAGAGGGGCAGACGAGGTGCACTAGTTTCATCCCCTTCCTTACCCCTCTAACTGTCGCACCTCCTGGTGATCTTATAGAGGTATACAAAATCATGAGAGGAATAGATTGGGTGGATGCACAGAGTCTCTTGCCCCGAGTAGCAGAATCGAGGACCAGAGGACATAGGTTCAAGGTGAAGGGGAAAAGATTTAATAGGAATCCGAGGGGTAATGTTTTCACACAAAGGGTGGTGGGTGTATGGAACAAGCTGCCAAAGGAGGTGGTTGAGGCTGGGACTATCCCAACGTTTAAGAAACAGTTAGACAGGTACATGGATAGAACAGGTTTGGAGGGATAAGGACCAAGCGCAGGCAGGTGGGTGTAGCTGGGACATTGTTGGCAAGTTGGGCCGAGGGGCCTGTTTCCACACTGTATCATTCCTTAACTCTATGATTCTAGCATGCTGAGAATGAGCCCTGTATTGGCGTCAACTTGGGAAAAGGGGAAGTACAACGGGATCTGGGGATCCTTGTACATCAGTCTATGAAAGTAAGCATGCAGGTACAGCAGGCAGTGAAGAAAACGAATGGCATGTTGGCCTTTATAACACGAGGAATCGAATATAGGAGCAAAGAGGTCCTTCTGCAGTTGTACAGAGCCCTAGTGAGACCACACCTGGAGTATTGTGTGCAGTTTTGGTCCCCTAATTTGAGGAAGGACATTCTTGCTATTGAGGGAGTGCAGCGTAGGTTTACAAGGCTAATTCCCGGGGTGGCGGGACTGTCATATGCTGAGAGAATGGAGCGGCTGGGCTTGTACACTCTGGAGTTTAGAAGGATGAGAGAGGAAATCTTTGAAACATATGATTGTTACGGGCTTGGACACGCTAGAGGCTGGAAACATGTTCCCGATGTTGGGGGAGTCCAGAACCAGGGGCCACAGTTTAAGAATAAGGAGTAAGCCATTTAGAACGGAGACGAGGAAACACCTTTTCACACAGAGAGTTGTGAGTCTGTGGAATTATCTGCCTCAGAGGGCGGTGGAGGCAGGTTCTCTGGATGCTTTCAAGAGAGAGCTAGATAGGGCTCTTAAAAATAGCGGAGTCAGGGGATATGGGGAGAAGGCAGGAACGGGGTACTGATTGGGGATGATCAGCCATGATCACATTGAATGGCGGTGCTGGCTCGAAGGGCCAAATGGCCTACTCCTGCACCTATTGTCTATTGTATTAAATGTTTATTGTATTAAAAGCTTGCAGCAGTATATACACATATATGAGTGTGTGTGCTGGCAAACGTTTGCAGCATGTTTTTGCTCAGTTGCATGCTCATGCTGAGAGTGAGTCCCGTATTATATATATCTGCCAAAGCTTGCTGAGTTGCAGCTTGCTGAGAGTAAGTCCTGTATTATGTACTGGCAAAAGCTTGCAGCAAAGAGTCCTGTATTATGCACTTGCAGCAGTATATATATATATATATATATATATATATATATCTATGTATACACACATGTATACACACACATATATACACACACATAAACATTACACAATATATATACACAACATATATTACACATAGTGTTAAAGAAGGAACTGCAGATGCTGGAAAATCGAAGGTACACAAAAATGCTGGAGAAACTCAGCGGGTGCAGCAGCATCTATGGAGCGAAGGAAATAGGCAACGTTTCGGGTCTGAAGAAGGGTTTCGGCCCGAAACGTTGCCTATTTCCTTTGCTCCATAGATGCTGCTGCACCTGCTGAGTTTCTCCAGCATTTTTGTGTACCATATATTACACATATATACACACACATTACACAAGCAAAAGCTTGCAGCATGCTGAGAGTGAGCCATGTACTGCATTATATACGAGCAAAAGCTTGCAGCAGTATATATACATACATAAATATATATAGGTAAAGGGGGATGAAAGCTGGAGAGTTGGTATATCCCATTTGCGTGATGCTTAACAAAGTATTTGTTTTTCTCTTTTTTCCTCTTTCTCTTTTTTTTCCTTCTTTAGGGTCTATCTCTTAATCCTTTCTTTTTAATTTCTTTTCTACAGGGTCTCTGTTCTTTCTTGTTGTCACGTTTTTACACCTTCAAGTTCACTATTTTCCTTCACTTTCTCTTTTTTCTTAATCTCAACCTTTCCTTTAAAAAAAAAAAAATAATAATAATAATAAATATATGTGAAGTATGTGCCAGCACATACTTCACATATATTTATTATTATTATTATTATTTTTTTTTTAAAGGAAAGGTTGAGATTACTCTTTTCTTCACTTTCCTTCACTTTCTCTTTTTTCTTAATCTCAACCTTTCCTTTAAAAAAAAAATAATAATAATAATAATAAATATATGTGAAGTATGTGCCAGCACATACTTCACATATATTTATTATTATTATTATTATTTTTTTTTTAAAGGAAAGGTTGAGATTACTCTTTTCTTCACTTTCCTTCACTTTCTCTTTTTTCTTAATCTCAACCTTTCCTTTAAAAAAAAAAAAAAAAATAATAATAATAATAAATATATGTGAAGTATGTGCCAGCACATACTTCACATATATTTATTATTATTATTATTTTTTTTTTAAAGGAAAGGTTGAGATTACTCTTTTCTTCACTTTCCTTTACTTTCTCTTTTTTCTTAATCTCAACCTTTCCTTTAAAAAAAAAAAAATAATAATAATAATAATAAATATATGTGAAGTATGTGCCAGCACATACTTCACATATATTTATTATTATTATTTTTTTTTTTTTATTCCGACAAAATGCTTCTGTGTGCTGTATTATAATTATATACGAGCAGAAAGCTTGCAAAAAAAAGTTTTAAAAAGCTTGCACACATTTATTTCTGTGAGGCAAAAAGCTGATCAGCATGCTGAGAGTGAGCCCTGTGCTGTTGGTGCACCGAGTGTTGCTGCACCACCTGCGTAACTATTGGTGAGACGAGGGCTGGAGCCGCTCGGCGCTCAGTCCGCACCAGGGACGTCTCGGCGCCGCAGCGAGCGGCCATACTTTATATCCCAGCCTCCGCCCGCTCGGGCCGGGCACTCGCTGCCCTGCGGGTCCAGGGACTTTCCCCTAGGCGGCAGTGAGGAGAGACCAGCGCTCCCCCGTTCGTAGCCTAGACGGCAGGTCTTCAGAATGCTGTACAATCCCACCGGGCCGCAGGGGTATATAAACCACCAGCGCCCGATACACCTTACAGCTAGGGTGAGTGTTGTTGCAGTCCCAGTTCCTTTTTGGTTTGATTTGATTTTAGCTAATTTTATTATTTTAGTTCCAATCGGTTATCCTTTTAAAACCATGCATCAGTTAGAAAAGTTTAGCTTATTAATAAATTATGCTAATTACCTTACTAATAAATTATGCTAATTATCCTTACTAGCTGCAAAATAAATTCATTGCAGCAGCAGCTGAGGCAAATGCTGACAAGCGGAGAAAGGAATCTGTGATTATAGTTCAAGTAGCAAATTTAGGCCATTCGCTCATCAAGTCTACTCTGTCATTCAATCATGGCTGATTTATCTTTCCCTCTCCACCCCATTCTCCTGCCTTCTCTCCATAACCGGTTAACCATACTAATCAAGAACCTGTCAATGTCCCCCTTCAAAATACCCACAGCCGTCTGTCCGCAGACTAACAAAAATCCTCCTCATCTCCTTTCTAATGGTATATCCTTTTATTGAGGCTGTGACCTCTGGTCCTAGACTCTCCCACTAGTGGAAACATCCTCCCCGCATCCACTCTATCCAGACCTTTCACTATTCGGTAAGTTTTAATGAGGACCCCTCTCATCCTCATCCTTGTAAATTCCAGCGAGTACAGGCCGAGTGCCGTCAAAAGCTCATCCCAGAATCATTCTCGTAAACCTCATCTCCAACTCTCTCCTACGCCAGCACATCCTTCCTCACAGATGAGGCCCAAAACTGCTCATAATACTCCAAATGCAGTTTGACTAGTGCCTTACAGTGCCTTACTTCCCTTGGGGTGGGAGATTGCAACCTTCACGTGGTCCGCCCTGTTTCGACGAATGCAATCAACCTAGCGTGCACAATCAAATAAGATCAAATAGAACAAGTTGTCCTCCAACTTTAGGCTGTGTACGCCGTACGCAAGAAGAAGACTTACTTCCCTGCTTTAATATTCTAGTCATCTAGATATGAATGCTAATCACCACTTCACACCCAATTACCCATCCCCTCCATGCTGCACAACATCACTTCTCCATCATCAACAATAAAAATAGAGGAGGTGGAGAGGCTGTTCAGAAGACAGAAAAGCCAGAAATCTCCAGGACCGGACAATGTTTCCCCCTCTATTCTCAAGCTCTGTGCCGAACAACTGGCACAAACATTTTCAACCAGTCCCTGCTAACCTGTACTGTCCCTGCCTGCTTCAAAGTCTCCACTATTGTCCCTTGAAAGGCTTGTGCTGGCCTAGCTGAAAAATATCACGAACCCCCTACTGGACCCTCTGCAGTTTGCATATTGGACCAATAGATCTGTGGATGACGCATTCAACCTGGGCCTGCACTTCATCCTCCAGCACCTTGACTGCCAGGGGACCTATGTGAGGATTTTGTTTGTTGATTTTAGCTCTGCATTCAACACCATTGTGCCAGAGCTACTATACTCCAAACTTTCCGAGTTGACTGTGCCTGAACCCCTCTGTCGGCGGATCACCAACTTCCTGACAGACAGGAAGCAGCATGTGAGGCTGGGAAAGTACATCTCAGACCCGCAAACCCTCAGCATAGGAGCACCGCAAGGCTGCGTACTCTCCCCTCTCCTCTACTCTCTCTACACCAATGACTGCACCTCCACTGACTCCTCTGTCAAGCTTCTCAAGTTTGCGGATGACACAACCCTGGTTGGACTAATCCAGGATGGGGAAGAATCTGCCTACAGACAGGAAGTGTCACAGCTGGCGTTCTGGTGCCATTGCAACAACCTAGAGCTCAATGCACTTAAGACAGTGGAATTGATAGTAGACTAGGAGAGCTCCCCATCCCCTCACCCCACTCACCATCAACAACATCAGTCACATCTGTGGAGGCTTTTAAGTTCCTGGGAACATTCATCTCCAAGGACCTTAAATGGGGGACCACCATCGACTCCACAGTCAAAAAGGCACAACAGAGTATGTACTTCCTGAGGAAGCACAATCTGCCACAGGCAATGATGGTCCAATTCTATGCGGCCATTGTAGAGTCTGTTCTCACCTTCTCCATCATGGTCTGGTTTGGCTCAGCCACCAAGCACGACATCCGGAGGCTGCAGCGAATCGTCCGATCAGCTGAGAAGGTTATTGGCTGCAACCTTCCCTCCATTGACGAACTGTACACTGCAAGGGCCAGGATGCGAGCGGGTAAGATCATCTCTGACCCTTCTCACCCTGGCCACAAACTCTTTGAATCACTTCCCTCTGGAAGGCGACTCCGGACTGTCAAAGCTGCCACAGCCAGACATAAAAACAGCTTTTTTTCACGAGTAGTAGCTCTACTCAATAACCAAAAATTTGCAGCCTCCTTTTGCGCTGGTATTTTATATAATTCACATGTTTAATCAATAATACTTTATTATTAATGTTTAACTGTCACTGTATGTCATTGTCACTTGCGGGCGGAGCACCAAGGCAAATTCCTTGTATGTGAATACTTGGCTAATAAACTTATTCATTCATAAACTAACATTGCAATTGCCTTCCTTACTACCAATTTTACATTTCAAATTAAGTTGCAATCTTGGCTGCCAACAGGAGACTGAAAACCGAGGGAATTAATGGGTATCATGTAATGAGGAAGGATTAGTTAGCGATCTTGTTGTGCAAGGCACCTTGGGCAACAGTGACCATAATATGGTGGAATTCTGCATTAGGATGGAGTGTGACACGGTTAATTCAGAGACTAGTCAAGAGAGTTTATTGTCATGTGTCCCAGATAGGACAATGAAATTCTTGCTTGCTGCAGCACAACAGAATATTGTAAGCATAAATACAAAGTAGTTCAGTTCAATTCAATATACACATAAATAAACAGATAAAATGCAATAGGCTGTTACAGTTCAGAGTCTGTTTGATGGCGCGTTTAATAGCCTGATGGCTGTGGGGAAGCAGCTGTTCCTGAACCTGGATGTACCAGTTTTCAGGCTCCTGTACCTTCTACCCGATGGTAGCGGAGAGATGAGTGCCTGGCCGGGACTAGGGTCCTGAACTTGAATAAAGGAGACTTTGAAGGTATGAGACGGGAATTGGCTAAGATAGACTGGTAAATTATACTTAAAGGGTTGACGGTGGAGATGCAATGGCAAAGATTTAAAGACCGCATGGACGAACTCCAGAAATTGTTCATCCCTGTCTGGCGAAAAAATAAAACTGGGAAGGCAGCTCAACCGCAGCTGACGAGGGAAATCAAGGATAGTGTTGAATCCAAGGAAGAGACGTATAGATTGGCCAGAGGAAGCAGCAAACCGGAAGACTGGGAGAAATTTAGAACTCAACAGAGGAGGACAAATGGGTTAATTAAGGGGGGGGGGGGGAAAGAGCATGAAAGAAAGCTTGTGGGGAATATAAAAACTGACTGTAAAAGTTTCTTTAGGTATGTAAAAAGGAAAAGATTAGTGAAGACGAATGTAGGTCCCTTACAGTCAGAGACAGGTGAATTTATAATGGGAAACAAGGAAATGGCAGAACAGTTAAACGAGTACTTTGGTTCTGTCTTCACTAAGGAAGACACAAACAATCTCCCGGAAATACTAGGGGATCGATGGTCTAGTGGGAGGAACTGAAGGGAATCCATATTAGTCAGAAAAATGGTGTTCGGTAAACTGCTGGGACTGAAGGCAGATAAATCCCCACGGCCTGATGGTCTGCATCCCAGAGTACTCAAGGAGGTGGCCCTAGAAATTGTGGATGCATTGGTGATCATTTTCCAATGTTCTCTCAACTCT
This sequence comes from Malacoraja senta, assembly GCA_038087875.1. Classification (NCBI taxonomy): domain Eukaryota; kingdom Metazoa; phylum Chordata; class Chondrichthyes; order Rajiformes; family Rajidae; genus Malacoraja; species Malacoraja senta. Next base: position 31,088,852 of record CM075981.1, on the reverse strand, counting down.
GGATCATCAGTTCCTGTGGACTGGAGGGTAGCCAGTGTAACTCCACTTTTTAAGAAAGGAGGGGGAGAGAAAACGGGGAATTATAGACCAGTTGGCCTGAAATCGGTAGTGGGGAATATGCTGGAGTCGATTGTTAAAGATGTTATAGCAGCGCATTTGGAAAGCAGTGACTGGATCGGTCAAAGTCAGCATGGATTTATGAAGGGGAAATCATGCTTGACTAATCTTCTGGATTTTTTTTAGGATGTAACAAGTAGAATGGACAAGGGAGAGCCAGTGGATGTGGACTTTCAAAAAGCCTTTGACAAGGTATTGACATGGACAGAGAACTGGTTGGCAGACTGGAAGCAAAGAGTAGGAATTAACAGGTCCTTTCCAGAATGGCAGTGACTAGTGGGGTGCCGCAAGGCTCGGTGCTGGGACCCCAGTGGTTTACAATAATATATTAACGATTTAGACGAGGGAATTAAATGTGACATCTCTAAATTTGCAGATGACACAAAGCTGGGTGGCAGCATGAACTGTGAGGAGGATGCTATGAGGCTGCAGGGTGACTTGGATAGGTTGGGTGAGTGGGCAGAAGCATGGCAGATGCAGTATAATGTGGATAAATGTGAAGTTATCCACTTTGGTGGCACGAACAGGAAGGCAGATTATTATCTGAATGGTGTCAGATTAGGAGAATGGGAGATGCAACGACACCTGGGTGTGCTTGTATATCAGTCACTGAAAGTAAGTATGCAGGTACTGCAGTGAAGAAAGCTAATGGCAGGTTGGCCTTCATTGCGAGAGGATTTGAGTTTAGGATCAAGGAGGTCCTACTGCAGTTGTACAGGGCCCTTGTGTGCAATTTTGGTCCCTTAATTTGAAGGACATTCTTGCTATTCAGGGAGTGCAGCGTAGATTCACCACGTTAATTCCCGGGATGGCGGGACTGACATATGATGAAAGAATCGGTCGACTGGGCTTGTATTCACTGGAATTTAGAAGAAACAGAGGATCTTATCGAAACATAAAACAATTCTTAGAGGATTGGACAGGGAAGATGCAGGAAAAATGTTCCCGATGTTGGGGGAGTCCAGAACCAGGAATCACAGTTTAAGAATAAAGGGTAGGCCATTTAGGCCATTTTCACCCACTCTCTGGGTGAAAAAAAACGTTTTCACCCAGAGAGTTGTGAATCTGTGGAATTCTCTGCCACAGAAGGCAGTGGAGGCCAATTCACTGGATGCTTTCAAGAGAGTTAAATTTAGCTCTTAAGGTTAAGGGAATCAAGGAATATGGGGAAAAAGCCAGAACAGGGTACTGATTTTGGATGTTTAAGAAGGAACTGCAGATGCTGGAAAATCGAAGGTAGACAAAACTGCTGGAGAAACTCAGCGGGTGAGGCAGCATCTATGGAGCGAAGGAAATGGGCAACGTTTCGGGTCGAAACCCTTCTTCAGACTGATTTTGGACGATCAGCCATGATCATCTTGAATGGCGGTGCTGGATCGAAGGGCCGAATGGCCTACACCTGCACCTATTTTCTGTTTCTATGTTTAGAATGAATCACACTTCATTTTACTAGTGATTAAATCTGTGTCCGTGAATATTATAAGGCATATGGTACAGTTACTTTCTTCTGTCCAGGCGTTGAGTATAAACCAGGAAGTCATGTTGCAGCTTTATATATTGATTGAAAGATACAGCATGGAAACAGGCCCTTCGGCCAACTGAGTCCACGCCGACCATCGATCACCCGTTCACACTAGTTCAATGCTATCCCACTTTCTCATCCACTCCCCGCACACTAGGTGCAATTTACAGAAGGCAATTAACCTGCAAACACGCACGTCTTTGGGATATGGGAGGAAACAACCTACCCGGTCACAGGGAGAACGTGCAAACTCCACCCAGACAGCACCTGGGGTCAGGATTAAACCCAGGTCTCTGGCGCTGTGAGGCAGCAGCTCTACCCGCTGTGCTGGCCGCTTCCAGCACTTTCAGTATTTCAGATTTCCAGCTTTTTGTTCTCAGCATCTCACTTTGATCCTTTGATCGCATAATCCTTTCCCTCTTCCATCGGGTTACATGATTTTGCCATTTTAATTATCATTGTGGCCACTAGACTTTGCCCCCTGAAACATGATTCCTACTTCTCAATTTTGCTACTTTCAAAACCACTAAAGCCCCTGTCCCACTGTACGAGGTAATTTACGAGTTCTCCCGCGTTTTCCCCTGATTCGAACTCGGAGAATGTCCGTAGCAGGTCGGTAGGAGTTCGTGGATGTCTTGTAGTGGTAGGTACTCGCGGAATCCGGTAAACTCGTGACGTTTTTTCATCCCTGCAATAAATGTCCACGAGTAAAAAAATACTCGTGATGAAAAAAATGGTTACTTTTTACTCATACGAGCCGCTACGAGACATCCACGAACTCCTAAGGACCCGCTAAGGACATTCTCCGAGTTCGAATCAGGGGAAAACTCGGGAGAACTCGTGAATTACCTCGTACAGTGGGACAGGCTCTGTCTCACGGTGTTGCGGTCATCGGCAGTGAAGCGCGGCATCGCCAGTAGAGGGGACCGCACGGCAACGGCAAGAGCGCCGAGCCAATGCTGCGGGAGCGCTGCGCGGGGGCCGAGTGATTTAAGTACGGCTGGTCCCAGGAGCTTGCGGTAAGTAAAAACAAAGCGCGGGCCGACTGCGATGACGTCATTTCGGACCTGCGGGGCTGTGGCGGCGGCAGTGCTGATCGCGGTGCTGTGGCGGTGGCGGTGGCTGTGGAGGCGGCCGTGCGGCACACGTGACTCACTAGCGGCGGCTGTGGCGGCGGTCGTGCCTCACTGGCGGAGGCTGTGGCGGTGCAAGTTCGACGCACGGCGCTCGTGCCGCACTGGCGGCGGCTGTGGCGGTGACCGTGCCGCACTCGTGCATCACTGGCGGCGGCTGGGCGGTAAGAACATATTTTTGAACAGTGTTGGTTTTATTTTAGCACCGTGCGGTGTTGGGAACAACGCCGCACGGCCCCGGCGGCAGGCGTTTGACCGAGCCCGCCGTCTCTGGCGGCCCAGGAGCGGTAGATTGTTCCTGTTTTGCCGCCAATGACCGCAGACTCGTGAGACAGGCCTTTAACTTTCTGGGGCAGTTTCACCATTATTTACATTATTCTTGTTTTTTTTGTTATCTTTCAACTTGTTTTCAAGTTATCAGACAACGGAATCATCCTACCACAACTAGAGAGCAGTGCTGAACTACTATCTACCTCATTGGAGACTCTCGGACTATCTTTAATCAAACTTTACCGGCTTTACCTTGCACTAAACATTAATCCCTTATCATGTATCTATCTATACTGTAAATTACTTGATTGTAATCATGCATTGTGGTTCCGCTGACTGGTTAGCACACAACAAAGCTTTTCACTGTACCTCGGTACACGTGACAATAAACTAAACTGAATATATTTCTGAAGATCTCTCCTGGTCCCAGCACACTGATGCAGTTATAAAGAAAGCACATCAGCGCCTCTACTTCCTGAGAAGATTACGGAGAGTCGGTATGTCAAGGAGGACTCTCTCGAACTTCTACAGGTGCACAGTAGAGAGCATGCTGACCGGTTGCATCGTGGCTTGGTACGGCAACCTGTGCGTCCAGGAGCGGAAAAGGCTGCAAAAAGTTGTAAACACTGCCCAGTCCATCATCGGCTCTGATCTCCCTACCATCGAGGGGATCTATCGCAGTCACTGCCTCAAAAAGGCTGCCAGCATCATCAAGGCCCCACACCATCCTGGCCACACTCATCTCTCCGCTACCATCAGGTAGAAGGTACAGGAGCCTGAAATCTGCAACATCCAGGTTCAGGAACAGCCACTTCCCCACAGCCATCAGACTATTAAACACAACTTCAAACAAACTCTGAACTATAAGGAAATGGGGAGATGCAGCGAGACCTGGGTGTCATGGTACACCAGTCATTGAAAGTAGGCATGCAGGTGCAGCAGGCAGTGAAGAAAGCGAATGGTATGTTGGCCTTCATAGCAAGAGGATTTGAGTATAGGAGCAGGGAGGTTCTACTGCAGTTGTACAGGGTCTTGGTGAGACCACACCTGGAGTATTGCGTACAGTTTTGGTCTCCAAATCTGAGGAAGGACATTATAGCCATAGAGGGAGTGCAGAGAAGGTTCACCAGACTGATTCCTGGGATGTCAGGACTTACATATGAAGAAAGACTGGATAGACTTGGCTTATACTCGCTAGAATTTAGGAGATTGAGAGGGGATCTTATAGAAACGTACAAAATTCTTATGGGGTTGGACAGGCTAGATGCAGGAAGATTGTTCCCGATGTTGGGGAAGTCCAGGACAAGGGGTCACAGCTTAAGGATAAGGGGGAAATCCTTTAAGACCGAGATGAGGAAAAACGTTTTCACACAGAGTGGTGAATCTCTGGAACTCTCTGCCACAGAGGGTAGTTGAGGCCAGTTCATTGGCTATATTTAAGAGGGAGTTAGATGTGGCCCTTGTGGCTAAAGGGATCAGGGGGTATGGAGAGAAGGCAGGTACGGGATACTGAGTTGGATGATCAGCCATGATCATATTGAATGGCGGTGCAGGCTCGAAGGGCCAAATGGCCTACTCCTGCACCTATTTTCTATGTATCTATGTATAATAGTCTATTGTACTTTACCTGTGCATTTATGTGTGTATATATATATTCTATGGTATATGGTCACACTGATCTGATCTGATCTGATCTGTATTTATGCCTAAAATATTCTGTTGTGCTGCAGCAAGCAAGAATTTCATTGTCCTATCTGGGACACATGACAATAAACTCTCTTGACTCTTGAATTCAACTCAAACACAATACCCCAACTGTGGTTCCACCAACGTTTTGTACAACTGTAAAATGACGAATGCCGGAATTCTTGGTATGAGGGCCCATGCCAATGAAGGCAAGCATGGCTTATGTTATTAAGGAATGGTGGCGCAGCGGTAGAGTTGCTGCCTAACAGATGCATCCTGCACTAAACATTATTCATGTTTTTCCCTTTATCATGGATGGCTCGACTGTAATCATGTATTGTCTTTCGGCTGGGTGGTTAGCGCGCAACAAAAAGCTTTTCACTGCACCTCGTGACAATAGACTAAACTCAAACTCAGTTTGAATTGGTTTGCTGTGGCTTCCTTTCTGTGAGACTAAAGAACTTTCAAGAAGATACAGGGATAATGAAAATTAATCAGCGCTGTTTCATCAGAAGGCACAAACCGACAGAGAAGATATTTTATTAAAAGAGTACAAAACAAGACAAAATTAAAACTTGCATTTATTTTATAAATATATCATTTTCAGAAACCATCTTACATAAATGTATAAAGCAGTTAAGAAAGGCCCACACCAAAACTTTGAATTAAAAACTGTTAGGCGACATGTACAACTTTAAGAAAGATTACAAACGCAACAATTCAACTCTCAGTATTGTGGTTGGTCAGTAAAGCATCAGTAGATTTGGTTCTGTTTTTTAAAAAGTTATTGAACGATATTCTCTTTAATGCAGAACAATTCGTAACCTGGTAGATTGAGATCTTCTACCTTGTGGTGTTCCTTCAAATCTGTTGATGAGTGAATCAGAGGCAGGGCCCTCTCTCTCAAGCCACGGTGATGTGGACTACATTCCTCTCAGTTGGTTCTCATGGGCAAGTTATACCATTTGAGGATTTACAAGGATGTTGTTAGTCCTCGAGGTTCTGAGCTGTAGGGAGGTTGGGCAGGCTGGGACTCTATTCCTTGGAGATCAGGAGGAAGAGGGGCGATCTTCTTGAGGTGTACAAAATTACGAGAGGAATAGATTCTGGTAGATGCACAGTGTCTCTTGCCCAGAGTAGGGGAATCGAGGACCAGTGGACATAGGATTAAGGTGTAAGGGAAAAGATTGAATAGGAATCTGAAGGGCGACTTTTTCCACACAAATTGTGGTGGGTGTGTGGAACGAGCTGCCAAAGGAGGTATTTGAGGCAGGGACCATCGCAACGTACAAGAAACAGTTTGGCAGTGAGATATTGGCATTAGTTTAGTCTAGAGGTACAGCGTGGAAACAGGCCCTTTGGCCCACCGAGTCCGAACCGGCCACCTGTACACTAGATCTATCCTATACAATAGGCACAATTTACAGAAGCCAATTAACCGACAAACCCGCACGTCTTTGGGACGTGGGAGGAAACGGGTGTTTTCCTCGTTGCTTTATCGGGAGCACAAGGAAGGCCAGTGATAATGAGGGAAGGCCGGCAGTACCTCACATTCTACCCAGCCACCTCATCGAGTACCTCGTGACAGAGTTGGTACATTCCACACGGCATTTAGCCACCAGTTCAGAACACACGGAACTGGATTGTAAGTAAGTCAAAACACAAGTAAGTAAGGCAAAACACAAGAATGCTGGAGGAACTCATCTGGTCAGGAAGCATCTGTGGGGAGAATGGACAGGCGACAGGGACAGATTCAGTAAAGTCTGAAGAAGGGTCCTGACCCGAAATGCTGCTTGTCCGTTTCTCTCCACTAGATGCTGCCTGCCGAGTTCCTCCAGCACTTTGCGTTTTAGCTCATGATTCCAGCGTCTGCAGTTCCTTGTGCCTCCAGTGAAGATAAAGGAATTGCACCGAATGGCAGGGGAGCTTTCTGCATGACGAACAAATTATCTTCACTACGTCAAGAGTTGGAAGTGCCAAGGAGCATTCATGGGGAGAGTGTACACGAGACTGTGTTGAAATTCAAACTTGCTGGATCAGTCTGGTGCTTACTGGCCACTAAACCCCAAACAAAAGGCATATCATCTACTGAGCTGAAAATGGCCAACTCTGCCTCCCACTCTGGTATACCCTTCTTGCTCATGAATGATAGTTTTTAGACCCTGTGCTGTCTTAATCGTTTTTTAAACTTACAAAAAACAGTTAACTGGGTTAAACAGAATTTTAAATGGGACCACATTTCCTTCTTGTACAGTAATTTTAACAGCACATCATTCCTTTTCATTTCACTATGTCACGGGGTTGAACAGGGAATGCTGGAAATACTTCAACTATTAACTTATCAGTGCAACATAAGTGTAAGAAAGAACAGCCAAAAAATGTAAGATTGTTGAAGATTTTGAAATCTGGACCACTAATGTTTTGGTTAAGGATTCACAGTCTGCGTACAAACCAGGCCTTTGGGTGAGGTTACTTAATTTGGGGATTCAAGTTTTGCAATCTTTAAATTTTTCTTTTTCAGAATAGTTAACACATATGCTGCAACATCCCGCAAACTGCCATGTGATAATAACTAGAAAAATTAAATGGCCACAGAGTGCTGGAGTAACTCAGCAAGTCAGGCAGCATCTTAGGAGGACATGGATAGGTGACGTTTTGGGTCCTGCCTCAAAACATCTCCTGTCCATGTTCTCCAGAGATGCTGCCTGACCCGCTGAGTTACTCCAGCACTCTGTGAAACGTCACCTATCCATGTTCTCCAGAGATGCTGCCTGACCCGCTGAGTTACTCCAGCACTCTGTGTCTTATTTTAAAACCAGCATCTGCAGTTGTTTGTGTCTACAATCACCCTAACCCTACCACTGACTATTATTATCAATGTTTTTAAATATTCTTGGTGAAATATTTTTAATTCAATTGGACATTTCACTGTAAATTGCAACATGCAAAGTTTAAGCTCAATATTGCAGGATATCATTTGCAAACAAACCAGAAGATTACTTTGAACTGCAGAACACTACAAAAAAATCTGACTTCATTTTCCTGAGGTATGATACTTAAACATGGTACAAAGATTAGGAACAGGGTTGACCCAGATCAGTCTAAAGAAGGGACCCGACCTGAAATATCACCTATCCTTTTTATCCAAAGTTGCTGCCTGACCTGTTGAGTTACTCCAGCACTTTCTGTCCACTCAGATATCAATGTTTGGAGCAGTATTGTCCACAAATGTAGAACCTTCAAAAACTTGCAAACACCGTCACATTAAGCGTGAAACTGAGAATGCAACAAAAAACTTGAGGTGCTCTATTTTGCTAGGAAGAACGAGGAAGCTACTCAGAATGAAAATGGGCTAGATAGAGGTGGAGGTTGGGGGGGGGGGGGGATCTGGGAGTACCGATGCATAAATTACCAGAGCCAATAATACATAAACCAATGGGGTTCTTTTCTAGAGTTAGATATAAGAAGCAGAAAAATGTTTAATTTAGTCTAGAGATACAGCAAGGAAACAGGCTCTTCGGCCTACTGAGTCCAATCACCCGTACACACTAGTTCCACTTGCTCATCCATTCCCTACACACTGGGGGAAATTGACAGAGCGTCAATTAATACACAAATCCATGTTTTCCAGTTGCATATTATGTTTTAACCAGGATTGGTGACGTTTCACAGAGTGCTGGAGTAACTCAGCGGGTCAGGCAGCATCTGTGGAGAACATGGATTGGTGACGTTTCACAGAGTGCTGGAGTAACTCAGGCAGTATCTCTGGAGAACATGGATAGGTGACGTTTCAGAGTGCTGGAGTAACTCAGCGGGTCAGGCAGCATCTCTGGAGAACGTGGATAGGTGACGTTTCACACAGTGCTGGAGTAACTCGGCGGGTCAGGCAGCATCTGTGGAGAACATGGATAGGTGACGTTTCACAGAGTGCTGGAGTAACTCAGCGGGTCAGGCAACATCTCCAGAGGACATGGATAGGTGACATCTTGGGTCAGGACCCTTCTTCAGCATCTGTAGTTCCTTATTACAACAATGTAAACTCCTTTAGCAGAGTTCAAAGGTATTTAATATCAAAGTTGATAAAAAAGGGGTTACATGTAAAATGTAGAAACAAGGAACTGCAGGTGCAGGTTTACACGAAAGGACACAAAGCGCCGGAGTTTAGTTAGGTTTGTACCAGTGTAATGAAAAGGAACTGCTGATGCTGGTTTATACTAAAGACAGATTCAAAAAGCTGGAGTAACACAGCGGGTCAGGGGCAGCACCTCCAGAGAATACAGTTAGACGATGTTTCGGGTCGGGACCCTTCTTCAGCATCTGCAGTTCCTTGTGCATGCAACCAGTTTTGACTGCCCAACAGTCCGCAGTTTTAACCCACCCGGAGATGTCAATTACTATTTAACCCAATAACCCATCTGAATAAACCACCACAATTAGAGTGACACAAAAAGCTGGAGTAACTCAAGAGACTGTCACTCCCGCATTGGTCTCTTCAGCCACAAGCGACACTGCTCTAGCCGAGGTTTGGAGCAAGCAGCCAACAACTAGGATGCATCACCCATGGTCAGTCATGACCGGGGGAGGGGGGAGGGGGGGGGGCCTACAACTCAGTGGGTCAGGCAACATCTCTGTGGAAAAAGGAATAGGTGACGTTTCGGACTCTTCAGACTGTTCCTGGTTTGAAACATAACGTGACAGTTGCAATGTGGAAATGCTTTATCCCGAATGAACATTGTAAAAGTATTCTTCAAAACAAAACATACTCCGATGGAAAGATTCACGTGGCCCTGTTATATTATTCCGAAAAATTGTTTTTCGTGTTTCCCCTTTAAAATAATCTGCATCCAAAGGAAAATGACAGTAATATTTCAAGATCAAATGCTTAATGACAGAATAACAGATTTACATCAATAAACCAGGAAAAATCACCCATGTATTTCTTTCCATTTGATAACTTGTAGGGCAATCCAGTTTTAACCTTGTCTCAAAAGAAATTCCAAATAACTCTAACTACAACTGCAATATGCACGTGCACCTTTTACAATCATGTAATCGAACAAAGACTTCATACGCATTCAGACATATAAAATATTTCCAATTAACTCATCAGAAGAGCGCTTTACAAGTCGGGTTTACCTGCGGAAGGTTCTAAAGGATTCATTAGTGCAGGGGCTAGGTTTAAGCGATGTATATCTTCACTCAGAAGTACTAAATCTTCAATGTCAGTCCCCTTGAATTTCCTTTTACACATCTTCACGGTGACCTTCTGTTTCAAGAACAGCTTCACAGCTTCCTTTGCGGCCATGTCCTTGGCGCTGACTTTGCATTTACCGTACCCCGTGGCCAAGTACACAGACTGGCACCGTAATTCGCACACAATGCCCTCGCGGGCTGCGCTGTGTGGTAAATGCAGCTCGGAAATGTCCTTCAGGGGGATACAGACGCTCTCCAGGTTGCCCTTCGTGGCCTGCATGCAGTTACTCAGAATGGCCAAGTGGTTGATATCATTGCTGTAGCCCCCGGCCGACACCAGCTTCCAGGCGACGGCCTTGTAGAGTTTGTTGTAAAAGATCTGCTTCTCTTTCACGGCTTCGGGAGTCAAGCTGACCAGGGTTATGGGCGGCTTGCAGCTCTGAGAGGCAGCCGGCTGCGGGGCGACTTTCTGCGAGGCGGCCGCGGGGACGAGGCGCTCGACCATGTCCGGCTGGGCAGCCGGCTTAGCCTCTGCGGAATTAGAAGAGCAATTCTTGGTGGGCGTCGGAGGCTCGGAGCGCGGTGCCGGCGCCTGCTGACTAGTGACTGGAGCCGGGGTGGGAGCGATGGCTTTCTTCGCCTCGTTCTCTTTCTGGGCAGGCTGGGCTTCCTTCTGGTTCGAGCTGGCGGCCGGCACGGGGCAGGCCGGAGGCTCCGCTTGGGGTTCGGGCAAGGGAGCCGGAGCTTCAATGTCAGGGAAACCGTCAAGGCCCGGGATTCTGGTGGGATCGACTTCCTGGCTGACATTTTCAGCCGTATCGCTCATGGCAGCAAAATCAATGGTTTTAACTTCGGCGGCCTCTTTCTTCTTTTCACTTGGTTTTTCTTTAGCCTTTTCTGTTAAGACAAACACAAGTGCGTGTGACCATTGCATACAATATTACTTTTGAATGTTAAGGGACCCAAAACATTTTTAAAATGTCAGAAATAAATGCATAAACAGGGTTCCACCATGGACACAACATGTTGGAGTAACTCAGCGGGTCAGGCAGCATCTCTTTCTTTCTTTTCTTTTAAAATCTTTTTATTAGTATTTTTCAAAAACAAAACAAACAAAATAATAATGATAAACATAACAATGATATATTGATACATAGGGATCAGGATTACATTAATAACAGGTATAACCTAAATATGAGTCCAGTGTCAAAATACACATTGAGTATAGACCTCCCGGTCTCTTATGTAAATATAGTTAAGTGTTTAAAAGAGAACTTGTATATATAAAAACAAAAAGATAAAAAGAAAAAAAGGAAAAAAGAGAAAAACAAAACCCCCTAAACTAGAAAAAAAAAGCAAAACAGAATCTGGGCTGCAAAGAGTTTCAACAATTTAAGTCCCTGTTTGTCGTCAAGTCCGTTCCACCGTATAAAGGTAAAATAATTATTATAACGGTTGGAGAGGGGACAATTTATGTCGTGTGATAATGTTGAATAAGCATCTCAACCCAAAACGTCACCTATCCAGATTCTTGAATAGTACGGGTGTCAAGGGTTATAGGAGTGTACTTGTATGTGTATATATACACACTGAACTTTTTTTCTCTCATATTTATCATATTGCTTACAGTGTATTATGTTTACATATTCTGTTGTGCTGCTGCAAGTAAGAATTTCATTGTTCTATCTGGGACACATGACTATAAAACACTCTTGACTCTTCTCTTGAGTAGACTCGGTGGGCTGAATGACTTTATTCTGCTTTATGAACTTCTCCAGGGATGCTGCCTGTCCTGCTGAGTTACTCCAGCACTTTGTGTCCTTTTTTTGTAAAGCAACATCAGGGAAAAGCTATTGTTGCGTGCCAACCAGTCAGCAGAAAGACAATACAATGACAGCAATCGAGCCCTCCAAATTTTAGATACAGGATAATGTGAATAACAGGAATATCAGAGAGAACATTGAGAAAAGCTTCTACTTCTTGTGTATGGCGTGCACAGCCTAAAGTTGTGGGACAAGGTTAATTCCCGGGATGGCGGGACTGTCATATGCTGAGAGAATGGAGCAGCTGGGCTTGTACACTCTGGAGTTTAGAAGGATGAGAGGGCATCTCATTGAAACAGATAAGATTGTTAAGGGCTTGGACACGCTAGAGGCAGGAAACTTGTTCCCGATGTTGGGGGAGTCCAGAACCAGGGGACACAGTTTAAGAATAAGGAATAAACCATTTAGAACGGAGACGAGGAAACACTTTTTCTCATAGAGAGTGGTGAGTCTGTGGAATTCTCTGCCTCAGAGGGCGGTGGAGGCAGGTTCTCTGGATGCTTTCAAGAGAGAGCTAGATAGGGCTCTTCAAAATAGCGGAGTCAGGGGATATGGGGAGAAGGCAGGAACGGGGTACTGATTGGGGATGATCAGCCATGATCACATTGAATGGCGGTGCTGGCTCGAAGGGCCAAATGGCCTACTCCTGCACCTATTGTCTATTGGGACAACTTGTTCTATTTGATCTTATTTGATTGTGCACGCCAGGTTGATTGCATTCGTCGAAACAGGTTTCGTGAAGGTTGCAATCTTCCACCCCAAGAAAAGCTTAGTTAAGGTATGAAATGCTGCTGTTGGAGTAGAGATTTAGAAGAGTGGAGTGATTGTAGTGCGTGATTGCAGACCCACTTCTGTGAGCAGTACACAGAGAGACGTCTGGTTTGGGCGCCATCTTGGACAATTTCTTGGAGTAACCCCAAACTGTAAGAGTAATTATCTTTCCTATGGGATAGGAAAGGTTTCGAGGGATATGGGCCCAAAGGCAGGCAGGTGGCACTAGTGCAGATGGGGTATCTTGGTCAGCAAGCACAAGCTGGGCCGAAGGGCCTATTTCCACACTATATGACTGTATTATATCCTATATTACAAATTCTACGAGGACGCTGCCAGGACACAAGGGCCTGAGCTAAAGAGAGAGGTTGACCAGGCTAGGACTCTTTTCCTTGGAGCGCAGGAAGATGAGGGTGGGGTGGGGATCTTATAGGGATGTACAAAATCATGAGAGGAATAGATCGGGTAGACGCAGAGTCTCTTTTTAAAGAAACATTTAGACAGGTACATTGATGACAGGTTTAGAGGGATATGGACCAAATGCAGGCAGGTGGGATTATTGTAGATGGGACATGTTGGTCGGTGTGGGCAAGTTGGGCCTGTTTCCACACTGTATGATTCTACGGCTATTATATCAGGCACTGAATAAATTGTAGTTCATTTTAATGAAACGGACAAACAAAATGCTCTTTCGAAGTACTCTAATATAACGATAATTTGCTGACCATCAGTGCTAGGAATCTCTCTTTTCTTCTTATTGGCTATCACTTCGTCTCGTGTTGTATGCACCGGCGCGTCCGCAACTTTGATCCCGTCTCCCATCTCCAGCACTTTATCCATCACTGCCTTCGAGTACCTGAAGCATACATAGGCAAATTGTCACCAATTACAAAGTGTACATCAGGAACTGCAAGCAGATGTGTGAACAGCAATTACAGTAGCAATTATCTAACACCCAGTTGGGTTAGATGAAGTGTGCAGGAAGGAACTGCAGATGCTGGTTTAAACCGAAGATAGACACAAAGAGCTGGAGTTACTCAGCGGGTCAGGCAGCATTTCTGGAGAAAAGGGATAGGTGACGTTTTGGGTCGAAACTACAGCTTTTTGTGTCTATCTTCAGGCTAGATAAAGCATGCGTTCCACATACATTTGATTTTTTTTTTGAGATACAGCGTGGAAACTTTGTCCTAACGAGTCCGCGCCGACCAACGATCACCCTGTATACTAACACTATCCTTCACAGTAGGGACAATTTTACCAAAGCTAATTGCTCTGCAAACATGTACGTCTTTGGAGTATGGGGAGGAAACCAGAGCACCCGGAGAAAACCTACACGGTCACAGGAAGAAGGTACAAACAGACAGGATCCCCGCAGTCAGGGTTAAACCCTGCACCACTGGTTTAAATTTTATTCAAATGCCTTAAATGCTTAGCTTATGAAAATATTTAGTTCACGATCAAATGGCTCACAAGGGATGACGTGACACAATTCTGTAATTATTCCCATTCCCATACAATTTTCTCATGCAATGCAATTATTTTTCTTTCAAAGCATACCATACTTTTCAGAAAATTACTACTGATTCCGTTATCTTCCTTTCAAACATTAATTCCATAATTATAACTCTGTGGCGTCACCTGATGGTCAGACCACTTACTGTCAAACCCTCGTTAGTGGTTACGAGGACTGTCACATGACGTCGTGGGCAGATCTTATCTTGAGGTCATGAGTCAACAGGTAGCTGAGCTCGAGTCAAAACCCTCGCTCAGCAGCAGCAACAATAGACAATGGGTGCAGGAGTAGGCCATTCGGCCCTTCGAGCCAGCACCGCCATTCAATGTGATCATGGCTGATCATCCCCAATCAGTACCCCGTTCCTGCCTATCTCCATATCCCGACTCTGCTATTTTTAATAGCCCTATCTAGCTCTCTCTTGAAAGCATCCAGAGAACCTGCCTCCACCGCCCTCTGAGGCAGAGAATTCCGCAGATTCACCACTCTCTGTGAGAAAAAGTGTTTCCTCGTCTCCGTTCTAAATGGCTTACTACTTATTCTTAAACTGCGGTCACTGGTTCTGGACTCCCCCAACATCGGGAACATGTGTCCTGCCTCTAGTGTGTCCAACCCGTAACAATCTTATATGGTTCAATCAGATCTCCTCTCATCCTTTTAAACTCCAGAGTGTACAAGCCCAGCTGCTCCATTCTCTCAGCATATGACAGTCCCGCCGTCCCGGGAATTAACCTTGTAAACCTACGCTGCACTCCCTCAATAGCAAGAATTTCCTACCTCAAATTAGGGGACCAAAACTGCACACAATACTCCAGGTATGGTCTCACTAGGGCTCTGTACAACTGCAGAAGGACCTCTTTGCTCCTATATTCGATTCCTTTTGTTATAAAGGCCAACATGCCATTTGCTTTCTTCATTGCCTGCTGTACCTGCATGCTTACTTTCATAGACTGATGTACAAGGACAATGACTCAATATGTTAGAGAGTCCCAAACGCATATGTATGTCAAACTTATCTCACCGAATAAAGTAACCGTTTGTTCACAAAGTTTGGACTCGCTACAACCTCGGTATTAAATAAAAATCCTCTGCCGCTGAATTGTATTCGGACCACTTTAAAAGCTAGGTTTGTCCAATCAATGCCTTCTGGCTTCTGTCATTTCGGGTTACACCTTCCTCAGCAGTTAAGCAAGAAGGCAGTAGAGTGCACAAATCTAAAAAGGTAATTCCTCGTATGCTGCAAAACATACTTGGCTAATAAAGTACTATTATGATGAACGATAATAGATCAAGGCTTTAATCCTCCATTCCCCAAGTCTCTATTTGGCAGAAGAGGGAGTGCCAGGGTGCGACTGGTCCTTGATTATGCTGCTGGCCTTGCCAAGGCAGCGTGAGGTGAAGATGGAGTTATATGGAAGGGAGGTTGGTTTGCACTGCGTCCACAATTCTCTGCAGTTTTTTGCGGTCTTGGATGGAGCTGTTCCCAAACCAAGATGTGATGTATCCCGTTAAAATGCTTTCTATGGCGCATCTGTCCAAGTTGGTGAGAGTTGTTGGGGATATGTTGCCGAACTTCCCAACCCTTCTAAAGAAATAGAGGTGTTGGTGTGCTTTATTTGGCCATTGTTTCAATGTGGATGGTTTAGGTTTATTTAGCTTTAGGTTAGGCAGGCTACAGAGGTTCAAGACCTGAAACGTCACCTATCCATGTTCTCCACAGATGCTACCTGACCAGCTGAGTTACTCCTGCACTCTGTGAAACGTCACCTATCCATGTTCTCCAGAGATGCTGCCTGGCCCGCTCTCTGTATCTTCTTTGTTGTATTTATTACTGTCGTGTGTGCCGAGATACAGTGTAAAGCTTTTGTCTGCCAACTATCCAATAAAGGTGCAGAATATAGGTATGAGATGTGAGAGAGGGTGGGTAGGGGCATGAAGGGGAGAGATGGGGGGAGGGTGAAAGAGGGGGTCGTCTGACCGGTAGAGCACGGTAGAGGAAGGGAGGGGAAGGAGTAGAGTTGGGGAAAGGGTGGAGGAGGAGAATGCTTTCAAGAGAGAGCTAGATAGGGCTCTTAAAGATAGCGGAGTCAGGGGATATGGGGAGAAGGCAGGAACGGGGTACTGGTTGGGGATGATCAGCCATGATCACATTGAATAGCTCGAAGGGCCGAATGGCCTACTCCTGCACTTATTGTCTATTGAGAAGGGGTAGGGGTGGAAGGACGAGAGCGTGGGAGAGGGAGATTGAGCTGGGGGGGAGGGGTAGTGAGAGTGAAGTGGTAAAGGGAGGCCTGATGGGTGAGGGGAAGTGTCAGGGGTTACAGGGAGAAGGCAGGAGAATGGGGTTAGGAGGGAGAGATAGATCAGCCATGATTGAATGATGGAGTAGACTTGATGGGCCGAATGGCTCCTAACTGATGCTTTATGAGGGGGGAGTATCGGTGCCGGTGGGGCCTCACTCACTCACTCACTCATTCACTCACCGGCACCCGAGGAAGACGTGGTTGGCCCAGACCATGGAGAGGGCGAGCAGGCGATCGGTGCGGGGCCCGGCCCGGGGCGGGGGATCCGGCTCCATTGCCCCGGCCTCCCCCTCGCCCTCCCCCGCCCCCTCGCCCTCGCCCTCCCCGCCACTGGCCGCCGCCGCCGCCGGCAGGTTGTTGATGATGAAGCGGCGCCGCGCCTCCCAGTGGCGCTGGTTCTCGCTGCCGCCCCGCAGCGCCTCCACCCAGGCGGACAACGCCGGCCGCTCCCGCAGCAACTCGTCCATCTCCTCGTCCGCCGCCATCTTGGCCGTGACCGTGCCGGTACCGGCGGCAACGCGCGGGCTCCAGCTCCAGCGCCCCCCGGCGCACACGAGGGGGAACTACAGGCGGGCACCAGCGCCCCCTGGCGCACAGGAGGAGGAACAACAGGAGGCAACGACAGCGACACCGGCGCACAGGAGGGCGGACTACAGGCGATCACCAGCGCCCCCTCGTGCACAGGAGGAGGCGATCACCAGCGCACAGGAGGGTGAACGACAGGACACCAGCGGCCCCTGGCGCACAGGAGGGTGAACTACAGGGGGACACCAGCGCCCCCTGGTGCACAGGAGGAGGAACAACAGGTGGCAACCACAGTGACGCTGGCACACAGGAGGGTGAACTACAGGTGGGCACACCAGCGCTCCCTAGCACACACATGGGTGAACTACAGGCGGCAACGACAGCGCCTCTATCGCACAGGAGGAGGAACTACAGGTGGACACCAGCGTCCCCTGGCGCACAGGAGGGTGAACTACAGGCGGGCACTACCGCTCCCTGGTGTACAGGAGGGTGAACTACAGCTGGGCACCAGCGCCTCCTGGTGCACAGGGCGGTGAACTACAGGTGGCAACGACAGCGCCTCAAGTGGACAGGAGGGTGAACTACAGGCGGCAATGACAGCGCCTCTAGCGTGCAGGAGGGTGAAATACAGGTGGACACCAGCGCCTCTAATGCACAGGAGGGTGAACTACAGGTGGACTACAAAGACTTTAAGACTTTTGCCTCCATCACAGTGAGGAGGGCCTGGTGAACTCACTGTGGTGGATGTTAAATCTGTGTTTATTGTGTGTTTTTGTCATTTTTATTATATGCAAGGCAACGAAATTTCGTTCCGAAAGGTCTGAATGACAAAAATAAAATTCAATTCAATTCCCTTTTTATCTTTTTTATTTTTAGAATGTTTAAAGTATGTTTTTGGGGTTTTATTTTTTAGTGTTTTATGTGGGGGAGGGGGGTGGGGTAAGGGGGAAACCGTCCTTCAGTCACTTCCTGGCGAGGATGCGACCATTCTCCGAGTCGCGCCCTCGCCCCCCGCCCTCCCCCCCCTACCAACTGGATTGGTGCGGCCATTCCTGCTGGGACCGGGCCAGAGCTTCAGCAGCGGCGGCGCAGCGCTGGCGATGTCTCACCTGGGATCGCCGTTTGAGGCTCTGGAGTGTTGCGCCTGCTACATCGACATCGCGGAGCTGTGGTTCGCGGAGCTCCCAGCACGGGCGGTGCTGACTAACATCGCGGAGTCCTGGGACCCTTTGCCGGGTGCCGCCAGCGTTGAATCTCCGCCCAGCTCGGCCTGTGGATTTCGTGAGCCGCGGACTCCGGTGGGAGGTGACCGATCCAGGCCGCTGAGGATGTTCTTCCGCCCGACGTACCCGGCGAGAGGGCCGGAACATCGGGCCACCCGTAGCGGCGACTACGGGGTGCTCGGGAGGCCACGACCACGGGTGAACATCGGGGAACATCAGCGAGGAGGTTGACTGGACTTTAGTTCCTTCCCTCACAGTGGGGAACTTTGGTGCCGCTGTGGGGATGTTTGTGTTGTGGACTATTGTGTTCTGTGTTTTTTTATTTTTTATTCGTATGACTGTATGGGAAATAGCATTTTGTTGTCTCTTACTTGAAGACAATGAGTTAAATTGAATCAAATCAAATCAAAATCGAACTACAGGTGGACACCAGCGACACCAGCACACAGGAGGAGGAACCACAGCCGGCAACGACAGCGCCACCAGCGCACAGGAGGGTGAACTACAGGTGGGCACCTGCGCCCCCCTGCTGCACAGGAGGGTGAACTGCAGGTGGACACCAGCGCCTCTAGCGCACAGGAGGGTGAACTACAGGCTAGCACTACAGGTGGACACCAGCGCCCCCTGGTGCACAGGAGGGTGAACTACAGGTGGACACCAGCGCCTCTGGCGCACAGGAAGGTGAACTGCAGGTGGACACCAGCGCCTCTAGCGCACAGGAGGGTGAGCTACATGTGAGCACCAGCGCCCCCTGGTGCACAGGAGGGTGAACTACAGGTGGACACCAGCGCCCTCTGGTGCACAGGAGGGTGAACTACAGGTGGACACCAGCGCCTCTGGCGCACAGGAGGGTGAACTACAGGTGGACACCAGCGCCTCTAGCGCACAGGAGGGTGAACTACAGGCAGCAACGACAGCGCCTCTAGTGCACAGGAGGGTGAACTACAGGTGGACACCAGCGCCTCTAGCGCACAGGAGGGTGAACTACAGGTGGACACCAGCGCCCCCTGGCGCACAGGAGGGTGAACTACAGGTGGACACCAGCGCCTCTGGCGCACAGGAGGGTGAACTACAGGTGGACACCAGCGCCTCTGGCGCACAGGAGGGTGAACTACAGGTGGACACCAGCGCCTCTAGCGCACAGGAGGGTGAACTACAGGCGGCAGAATACAGCGTGGAAGCCCACCGAATCCACCAGTGAACACCCCGTACACTAACATACATTCAAGGGAGTAACTCAGCGGGTCAGGCAGCATCTCATCTACTGACAATTAAACACTCTTGACAAGGCTCCCTATTATTACATTAAAAAAAAGACAAACATCTTCGAACTTCAAAAACATTTTTTTTAATCAATAGTTGGAACATGTGGAAAAGTGCTGAGACTACAGTACAACGTGCAGACTAACAGGTGATATAACAATGAGAATGAAGGCCACAAACTTAGGGTAACATTTTTGGAGAGCTAGTTCAGTTCTGAGCATTTGATAACAAGTAACTTCCAAGAGTAGATAAGAGTGTGGAATTCATTGCCACAGGCGGCTGTGGAGGCCAAGGCCGTGGGTATTTTTAAGGTGGCTATTGACTGGTTTAGTTTATTTGGCCGATTAGGAAAAGGGGAGATGCAACGAGACCTGGGTGTCATGGTACACCAGTCATTGAAAGTAGGCATGCAGGTGCAGCAGGCAGTGAAGAAAGCGAATGGTATGTTAGCATTCATAGCAAAAGGATTTGAGTATAGGAGCAGGGAGGTTCTACTGCAGTTGTACAGGGTCTTGGTGAGACCACACCTGGAGTATTGCGTACAGTTTTGGTCTCCTAATCTGAGGAAGGACATTCTTGCCATAGAGGGAGTGCAGAGAAGGTTCACCAGACTGATTCCTGGGATGTCAGGACTTTCATATGAAGAAAGACTGGATAGACTCGGTTTGTACTCGCTAGAATTTAGAAGATTGAGGGGGGATCTTATAGAAACGTACAAAATTCTTAAGGGGTTGGACAGGCTAGATGCAGGAAGATTGTTCCCGATGTTGGGGAAGTCCAGAACAAGGGGTCACAGTTTAAGGATAAGGGGGAAATCGTTTAGGACCGAGATGAGGAAAACATTTTTCACACAGAGAGTGGTGAATCTGTGGAATTCTCTGCCACAGAAGGTAGTTGAGGCCAGTTCATTGGCTATATTTAAGAGGGAGTTAGATGTGGCCCTTGTGGCTAAAGGGATCAGGGGGTATGGAGAGAAAGCAGGTACAGGATACTGAGTTGGATGATCAGCCATGATCATATTGAATGGTGGTGCAGGCTCGAAGGGCCGAATGGCCTACTCCTGCACCTATTTTCTATGTTTCTATGTTTCTATTTTAGAGATACCGCGCGGAAACAGGCCCTTCGGCCCACCAAGTCCGCGCCGACCAGCGATCCCCGTACACTAACACCATCCCACACACACTAGGGACAATTTACATTTATACCAAACCAATTAACCTACAAACCCGCACGTCTGTGGAGTGTGGGAGTAAACCGAAGATCTCGGAGAAAACCCAAGCAGTCACGGGGAGCACGTACAAACTCCGCACAGACAGCACCCGTAGTCTCTGGCGAAGTAAGGCAGCAACTCTACCGCTGCGCCACTGTGCCTCCCTTCAAGATTCTTGATTAGTACGGTGTCAGGGGTTATGGGGAGATGACAGGGGAATGGGGTTAAGAGGGAGAGATAGATCAGCCATGATTGAATGGCAGAGTAGACTTGATGGGCCGAATGGCTTTATTCTGCTTCTAGAACATATGAACTATAAAGTCAAGGAACTGACTTCATTCAAGCACAATTTACGGTAAGACTACAGTTACATTAAGCTCACATCTCTGTATTGTCACATTTGTACACTCATTTAAATGCCATTCAATATGAAAGATAAAATAGCCTTGTAAGTTTACAGCATTTTTGTACAAAAAAAAAATCACAGCATTAGAATCACTCATTAGTATAATGATTTAATGATTTATGTTATATTAGTGAGCAAATGGAAATAAATAAATTATCAGCACCTCTATACATATATAAAAAAAGATTTTTTATAAAATTGTGTCTGAACAAAAATATATAAATGTCATAGACAAATTTAATATGATTGATTTCCTTCTTAAAATTCATAACAATCTTACTTGATACAATAAAACGAATCTAGTTCATAAATCAAGAATAGAAAATCCTGCTTTTCTTCACTGTTAATGGTTCGAGGATCAACCATTAGGTCCCACAATGCATACAGAGATAGAGAGTCGAGAGAGGAGTGTCTTAAACGATTTTCAGTCTTTGCCTGAATCTTTATTTATTTGCAGTTATTCCACTCGGTCCACACATAATATGTAGGGTACAAACTAACATGGATATAATGTGGTGAATCTCATTGGAACGTACCAAATAGTGAAAGGCCTGGATAGAGTGGATGTGGAGAGGATGTTTCCACTAGTGGGAGAGTCTAGGACCGGCGGGCACAGCCTCGGAATAAAAGGGAGTACCTTTAGAATGGAGACGAGGAGGAATTTCTTTAGTCAGAGGGTGGTGAACCTGTGGAGCTCATTGCCACAGATGGCAGTGGAGGCCGTCATTGGGAATTTTTTAAACGGAGATGACTAAGTTCTTGATTAGGAATGGCGTAAAGGTTATGTGAAGAATGCAGGAGAACGGGGTTGAGAGGGAAAATTAGATCAGCCGTGATTGAATGGTGGAATAGACGATGGGATGAACAGCCTAATTCTGCTCCAATGTCTTATGATCCTGTCTTATAAGGATTAGACAGATATGGGTCAAACGCAGGCAGGTGGGACTAGTGCAGATGAGGTATGTTGGTCGGCATGGGCAAAATGGGCCGAAGGGCCCGTTTCCACGCTGTACAACTGACTATGACTCTCAGTGGAAAATAAGATGAAATTCCTTGCATTTTGGGCTCAATGAATTATTTTTCAGTCAGTATTCTGTGATTATATTCAGCTTCTCTCATGAAAATAATTCTCTGTCTGATTGTGCCAACTGCAGTATAGATTTAAAAAAAAATCCTAAAATGTCCAGAACTGAACTATACAGAACAAAACATAAATAAGTTTGTAATAAATAAACAGGATGCTTCAAAGGTGAAATTCTAAGAATATCATTGTAAATATTTTTTTTAACATTTACATACACACGCGCACACACAAATCACACGCGCACACACAAACACAAACACACATGCGCACACACACACACACACAAGACATAGACACGCTGAAACAATATACTTCATTTAGATCCACGTTAAATAGTCACAGAATTTCCAGCATAAAGTTGACCGTGTTGATGGTGCAGTCAAATACAAATGAAAAGTACAAATGACCTTAGTACTACAGCCGTGCCAACATGAGAGACGGAGATCACACCATGACAACATAAGGAGGCATAGCCGAAGGTAAAGGTAAATGATGAACAATCTTCACAAAAAAAACAGGCTAAGTGGACCACAGTGTATGAGGAACACAAACAGTCCTGTTTTGGGATCTCAGATGCCCAAGAACAAAGGAATTTGTGTACATAAGTGATAGGAGCAGTAATTAGGCCATTCAAGTCTACTCCGCCATTCAAACATGGCTGATCTATCTTTCCCTCTCAACCCCATTCTCCTGCCTTCTCCCCATAACCCCTGACACCCATTCTAATCAAGAATCTGTCATTCTCCGCCTTAAAAATATTAATTGACTTGGCCTCCACAGCCTTCTGTGGCAATGAATTCCACAGATTCACCGCCCTCCGACTAAAGAAATTCCTCCTCGTCTCCTTTCTAAAGGTACTTCCTTTTATTCTGAGGCTGTAGCCTCTGGTCCTGGACTCTCCCACCAATTTATTGTCACAGACATATGTGGAGGCCAAGTCATTGGGTATTTTTAAAGCAGAGATTGATAGGTCTTGCTGAAGATAGACACAAAAAGCTGGAGTAACTCAGTGGGACAGACAGCATCTCTGAATAGAAGGAATGGGTGACATTTTGGGTTGAGATTCTTCAGTCTTCTTGGTTAGTAAGGGCGTCAAAGGATATGGGGAGAAGGCAGGAGAATGGGGTTGATGGGGTTACCATATGATGAGCGTTTGTCGGCACTTGGCCGGTACTCGCTGGAATTTAGAAGGATGAGGGGGCACATCATTGAAACATACAGAATAGTGAAAGGCCTGGATAGAGTGGATGTGGAGAGGATGTTTCCACTAGTGGCAGAGTCCAGGACCAGAGGGCACAGTCTCAGATTAAACGGGCGTACCTTTTGAAAGGAGATGAGGAGGAATCTCTTTAGCCAGAGAGCGGTGAATCTGTGGAATTCATTGCCACAGAAGACTGTGGAGGCCAAGTCAGTGGATATTTTTAAGGCAGAGGTGGATAGATGCTTGATTAGTACGGGTGTCATCGGTTATGGGGAGAAGGCAGGAGAATGGGGTTGAGAGGGCAAGATTGATCAGCCATGATTGAATGGCGGAGTTGACTCGATGGGCTGAATGGTCTAATTCTGCTCCTAAGTTTTATGGAAATTACAGAGAGTGGTGAACACAGCCCGGTCTATCACCAGCAGCTGTTTTATCTTCATCTGCATGCAGCGCAGAGAAAGGAGAGTTAAATAGCAATGGTTTCCCTTGGCGACCAGTTTGCCGCTAATGGACAAGCAAACTGAAGAAACCAACTATGGCGCCATCTACAGCCGCAGCCTGACAACAGCCAGAGAAACAGTGATTGCTGAGCTGCTTGGAAGAGAGCAAAGGTACTGACCTCCCCACCATCGAAGGGATCTACAGGAGTCGCTGCCTCAAAAAGACAGCAAGCATCATCAGAGACCCACACCACCCTTAGAAGTGGGAGATTGCAACCTTCACGTGGTCCCCCTTGTTTCGACGAATGCAATCATACCGGCGTGCACAATCAAATAAGATCACAGAGAACAAGTTGTCCTCCAACTTTAGGCTGTGCACGCCGTACGCAAGAAGAAGAGAAGACCACCCTGGCCACGCTCTCATCCCACTGCTACCATCGGGAAGAAGATACAGGAGCCTGAAAACTCTAACGGCCCTGTCCCACTGTACGAGTCCATTCAAGAGCTCTCCCGAGCTTTAAAAAAATCAAACTCGTGGTAAGAACGGAGAATGAACGTAGCGGGTACGTCGGAGCTCGGGGACGTCTCTTAGCGGCCCGTAACGCTAACGGCAGGTACTCGGGATACGCGGTAAGCTCGGGAAGACTCGTGAAGATTTTTCAACATGTTGAAAAATGTCCACGAGAGCCCCGAGTACCGACGAGCGGCCATTACCGTAAATCTCCAAGTTCGAATCAGGGCAAACTCGGGAGAACTCTTTGAATGAACTCGTACAGTGGGACAGGGGTTTAACTGTCTCTTTTTCACACAGAGAGTGGTGAGTCTGTGGAATTCTCTGCCTCAGAGGGCGGTGGAGGCCGGTTCTCCAGATACTTTCAAGAGAGAGCTAGATAATGCTCTTAAAGATAGCGGAGTCAGGGGATATGGGGAGAAGGCAGGAACGGGGTACTGATTGGGGATGATCAGCCATGATCACATTGAATGGCGGTGCTGGCTCGAAGGGCCAAATGGCCTACTCCTGCACCTATTGTCTATTGTCCAGGTTCAGGAACAGCTTCTTCCTTACAACTATCGGGCTATTGAACACTACACAAAACTAACCTCAACTATGAAGAATGGCCAGTCTTTGGTGAACAGATGAGTTTGGCCTTTTGGTACTATTATAGGGGCTGATTTTTATTATACGTTATCTATGAGTACTGTGTTTACCTTATTAAGCCACAGCAAGTTAGAATCCCATTATTCCATTGACGGTACATATGACAATTTAATAGGTGTAGGAAGGAACTGCAGATGCTGGTTTACGCCAAAGATAGACACAAAATGCTGGAGAAACTCAGCGGGTGAGGCAGCATCTATGGAGCGAAGGAAATAGGCAATGTCTCGGGTCGAGACGCTTCTTCAGACTGAAGTGAGGGTGTGGGGGGCGGGAAGAAGAAAGGAAGAGGTGGGGACAGTGGGCTGTGGGAGAGCTGGGAAGGGTAGGAGAATGCAGGGACTACCTGAAATTAGAGAAGTTCATGTTCATACCGCTGGGGTATAAACTGCCCTAGCGAAATATGAGGTGCTGCTCCTCCAATTTACGGTGGGCCTCACTCTGGCTGAAGAAGGGTCTTGACCCGAAACGTTGCCTATTTCCTTCGCTCCATAGATGCTGCCTCACCCGCTGAGTTTCTCCAGCATTTTGTCTACCTTAGATTTTCCAGCATCTGCAGTTCCTTCTTAAACACAAAATGCTGGAGTAACTCAGCGGGACAGGTAGCATCTCTGGGGAAATGGAATAAGTGATGTTTCGGGTCAAGGCCCTTCATCAGAGAGGGAAACTTGAGATATGAAGTGGTACAAAGAGGGGAATCTTATAAAGGTGTATAAAATCATGAGAGGAATTGATCGGGTAGATGGGAAGATTTAATAGGAACCTGTGGGGTAACTTTTCCTTACAGAGGGTGGTGGGTGTATGGAACGAGCTGCCGGAGGAGGTAGTTGAGGTAGGGACTATCACAAAGTTTAAGAATATGGGGAGAAGGCAGGAACGGGGTACTGATTGGGGATGATCAGCCATGATCACATTGAGTGGCGGTGCTGGCTCGAAGGGCCGAATGGCCTACTCCTGCACCTATTGTCTATTGTCTATAAGAAACATTTAGACAGATTTGTGGATCGGAAAGGTTTAAAGGGATATGGGCCAAACGCAGGCAGATGGGACCAGTGTAGATGGCCCATGTTGGTCTGCATGGCCAAGTTGGGCCGAAGGGCCCGTTTCCACGCTATGTATGTGACTATCGAACAGCCTCACACCCCTTGTACAAAAATAACCCACGGCTCACAGCTCACAAGAACAGCGTAGAAACAAGGAACTGCAGGTGCTGGTTTAACAAGGAAAGGCACAAAGTGCTGGAGTATCTCAACGGGTCAGACAGCATCTCTGGAGAAGATCGATTGGTGATATTTCTGGTCGGGACCCTTCTGATCTGAGACATCAGCGATCCATGTTCCCCAGATTTGCCACTTGACCTGGTGGCTCACGATCACAGTCTAATTTTACACAAACACTACGAAGTCAAACATAAAATATCTTCTGTTGAATGGGAGAGGTGAAGGAAGGGCAACTAAGCAGGATTTGGGGGGGAATTTCTCTTCTAAAATGTAGTGCTGTTCAACAGAATACATTTTTTTTTCCAAACTGTCTCCATTCTCATTCCTTTCTTTACAAAACAGAAGCACTCCAAAAATCACACACAAACTGCACAAAACTAGCGCGAACGCTTCAGAACTATGTGACAGGTCCACCACTGATTATCCGGCACCCTTGGTTCCAGAGCCTTTCTGGATTATCCGTGTTGACGGACCCACAGAAGGTCACGGCCTCCGAGAGGAGTCCAAGGCCGCCGGGGGGGGGGGGGCCGAGATACCGGCACCGCAAAGTCGGCCTCGGAAGTCGGCAATGGGAACGGATCTGCCGGCTTCTGCCGGGCCGGAGTTCCAGAGCCCCGGCCGCAGGGGGCAGATTCCACCCGCCGATCGGCAGCGCAAGTCCCGACGAGGTCGAGATCGGCCGCATCACCCGTCCTAGGCTACACATTTTCGGGGGGACTTCCAGGGGAGGAGGGGGGGCGGTGGGGGGGTGGAATTTCAAGCGCTCACTTGTAATTTTGTTCGGATTTTAAGGAGATACCAGTTGCCAGAATATTGGTGGTGGACCTGTACCTTGTTTTTTTTTGTGACAAAAAAAACCTTCTCTTTTTACTTACATCGGTATTCAATTACAATTAATTTACAAATGTTTTACATCTGTAATATTAGAATGGGTGGGAAAGACTTTTAGCCAGCTATCCAAATCCGCTAAAATGTTGAAAAACACTTGGTAAGCTGAACAATAATCTCCATCAGACATCATCAGCAGGTAGTGAGGGAACGCTGATCTTTGCTCTCGTGAAGAACGCCATCTTTTCCCTGCAATTAACAAGTGAAACATATGTTTAATTTCTTCATGTCCATAAGTTCTAGGAGCAGAATTAGGCCATTCGGCCCATCAAGTCTACCCCGCCATTCAATCATGGCTGATCTATCTTTAGTTTAGTTTAGAGATACAGCGCAGAAACAGGCCCTTCGGCCCACCGGGTCCGCGCCGACCAGCGATCCCCGCACACTAACACTATCCTGCACACACTAGGTACAATTTACACTTATACCAAGCCGATTAACCTACAAACCCGCACGTCTTTGGCGTGTGGGAGGAAACCGAAGATCTCGGAGAAAATCCACGCAGGTCATGGGGAGAACGTACAAACTCCGTACAGACAGCACCCGTGGTCGGGGATCGAACCCGGGTCTCCGGCGCTGCACTCGCTGCAAGACAGCAACTTTACCACTGCGCCACCGTGACCGCCGTATCTCTCCCTCTCAACCCCATTCTCCTGCCGTCTCCCCATAACCCCTGGCACCCGTACTAATCAAGAATCTATCTCTCTCTCTGCTTTAAAAATAATCCATTGACTTGGCCTCCACAGCCGCCTATGGCAATGAATTCCACTGATTCACCGTCCTCTGAGTAAAGAAATTCCTCCTCATCTCCTTCCTAAAGGAACGTCCTTCAATTCTCAGGCTGTGACCTCTGGTGGGAACATCCTCTCCACATCCACTCCATCCAGGCCTTTCAATATTCGGTAAGTTTCAATGAGGTCCCCCCCTCAACCTTCCAAACTCCAGCGAGTACAGGCCCAGTGCCTTCAAACGCTCATCATATGTTAACCCAATCATCCCCGCTTTCCTCCCACATCACAAAGACGTGCGGGTTTGTAGGTTAATTGCCCTCTGTAAATTGTCCCTGTTGTGCTGAGAATGGATGAGATAGTGGATGAGATAACATAGAACTAGTGTGAATGGGTAGATAGACACAAAATCCCTGAGTAACTTAGCCTCTCTGGAGAAAACGGATAGATGTGAACAGGTGATCGATGGTCGACGTGGACTTGCTGGGCCTAAGGTCCTGTTTCCATGCTGTAGCTCTAAAATAGAAATTGCATTGTTTTCTGGTTAAAGTAGGGCATGTGGGAGACTTTGCATTGAGAATGAAGTACATTTGAGGAACCGATTGTCTTGTACATGGATTATCCGAAGTTCCGTTTCGTTTAGAGCTACAGCGCGGAAACAGGCCCTTCGGCCCGCCGAGCTCACGCTGATTCCGAGGCTGTGACCTCTAGTCCGAGACTCTCCCACGAGTGGAAACATCCTCTCCACATCCGCTCCATCCAAGTTTAGATCAAAGACAAAGTGGAGTGGCACCTGAACGTGTGGACTTGCAGCAGCTCCTTGTGACTCTGTTCACGGAGTCTGCACACCTCCTTCGTTGCTTGCCTCATCATCTTCTCAGTCTTCCACTCCTTCCTCTGGTCCTCTTTGCTCTGGCCAGCCTGAGGAAATCACATTCAATGCTCAGTCCAGTTTGGTTTATTGTCACGTGTACCGAGGTACAGTGAAAAGCCTTTGTTGTGTGCTAACCAGTCAGCGGGAAGACAATACATGATTACAATCGAGTCTTACAAAGTGTGCAGGTGGAGGATTAAGGGAATAACCTGATTGACGTTTAGTGCAAGATAAAGCCAGTTAAGATCACACAATCACAATAATACTTTATTAGCCAAGTATGTTTTGCAACATATGAGGAATTTCATTTGCCAAGTCAGTCATAAGTTCAAGTTCAAGTTACATCTATTGTCACATGCTCCAATTGGTACAATAGACAATAGACAATAGGTGCAGGAGTAGGCCATTCGGCCCTTCGAGCCTGCACCGCCATTCAATGTGATCATGGCTGATCATCCCCAATCAGTACCCCGTTCCTGCCTTCTCCCCATATCCCCTGACTCCGCTATTTTTAAGAACCCTACCTAGCTCTCTCTTGAAAGCATCCAGAGAACCTGCCTCCACCGCCCTCTGAGGCAGAGAATTCCACAGACTCACCACTCTCTGTGAGAAAACGTGTTTCCTCGTCTCCGTTCTAAATGGCTTACCCCTTATTCTTAAACTGTGGCCCCTGGTTCTGGTCTCCCCCAACATCGGGAACATGTTTCCTGCCTCTGGCGTGTCCAATGAGATTTGATACAGTGAGATTTGAGTTACCATACGGCCATACGAATAAAAGGAACACAATAGGATTTAACATGTACATCCCCACACTGCAGAATCAATGTTTCCCACTGTGCCACCGCAACCTGTAACGATCTATGACGGGTGCCGTAGGTCTTCCAAAAAGTCGCGTAAGTGGGACAGGCTCCTAAAGGCAGTTCAAAGGTCTCCAATGAGGTCGATGGAAGGTCAAGGCCACTCTCTAGCTGGTGAGAGTAGGAGGATTTAATAGGAATCTGAAGGGTAACTATTTTTACACAAAAGGTGGTGGGTGCATGGAACAAACTGCAAGAGGAGGTATTAGAGGCAGGCACCACCACAATGTTTAAATAAAGAGTTCCAGAGACAAGAGTCCAATGTCTGAAATGGGGTAGAGGTGAATCGGAAAGTATCTTAGCTCACGGGTTTCGAGGGATATGGGTCAAACACAGGCAGGTGGGACTAGTGGAGATGGGACATGTTGGTCGGTGTGAGCAGGTTGGGCCCGAAGGGCCTGTTTCCATGCTGTATCAATCCATAACTCTATGATTCTACGGTGAGAGGACGGTTCAGTTTCCTAATTCTAGGCAGCATGGTGGCGCAGCGGTAGAGTTGCTGCCTTACAATACTGGAGACCCGGGTTCGATCCTGACTACGGGTGCTGTCTGTACGGAGTTTGTACGTTCTCCCTGTGTCCTGCGTGGGTTTCCTCCCCCACATACAGGTTTGTAGGTTAATTGACTTGGTATCATTGTAAATTGTACCTAGTGTCAAGGATGAGAGGGCATCTCATTGAAACATATAAGATTGTTAAGGGCTTGGACACGCTAGAGGCAGGAAACATGTTCCCGATGTTGGGGGAGTCCAGAACCAGGGGCCACAGATTAAGAATAAGGAGTAAGCCATTTAGAATGGAGACAAGGAAACTTTTTCTCACAGAGAGTGGTGAGTCTGTGGAATTCTCTGCCTCAGAGGGTGGTGGAGGCAGGTTCTCTGGAATGCTTTCAAGAGAGGGTCTTCCGGTTGCGACATGCTCTGCTAGCAGTCGCAAACTTTTTAGCTCCGCTGAAAAAATCGCGATTTTTCGCGTTAAAATCGGGTCTGGAGGTCGGGGCCGTTTTTAAAAACTTACCGGAGCTTCATGTCGCGGTGCTGATGACGTCATCAGTAAGCGCCGCGATTTTAACGGAGGGAAAGTCATTTTAAATGAAAAGTACATCTCCAGGTCAGAGCCCACAGAGGAAAATCTCAAAACATCTGCTGAAGACTCTGGAACAGCAAGAAACTTCAGAACTGACCTCTGGAGAGGTCTCTGCAATGGCTACTCGATCTGCAAAAGAGAAAACCGAAATGGAGGACTTAAGAAACTCGGTAAGAGATATCAAAAAGGATATGGAAGCTGGGAACAGTAAATTGATAGCCGGTAATGATAAAATACTTGAGGGTATTGAGGCTCTCCAAAAAAGAATTGAAGGTGTGGAAAAAGGACTATCGATAAAAATTGAAAAGGTGGTAGAAGAGACCACAAAGATGTTTGAGGCTGTGCACGAAACTGTGGCTGCAAATGCATCTGCAGTGAAAGATTTGGAAGCTGCTGTGGAAGTGATGGCTGGAGAGATGCAGACTATGAAGTCAGAAATAGATAGTCTCAAGAACCAAGTCACAAAGGTTTCGAATAAATGTGTTGACCTAGAAGCTCGCTCAAGACGTCAAAATATAAGAATACGTGGTGTAAAAGAGGGAGCTGAGGGGGACAATGTTTGTGAGTTCGCTGCCAACCTAATTAAACACGTACTGAAGCTACCAGAAGTACCTGTAATTGAAGTAGCACATCGACTCCCCAGATTTAAATCAAGATCTCAAGGAGAACGTGCCTACCCACGACAGATCATAATTAAACTTCGGGATATCTCAACAATGGAAGCGCTGATGAAAAAAATCAACCACGGAGAGAAGATGATGTACAGAGGTGATACTATTAAACTCCTACGGGACTACCCTTATGAGATTGAGCAAAAGAGAAGAAAGTTCTCACAGACCAGAGAAGTTCTTTATGGTGTTAAGGGAGTTTTGTGTGGAGTGTTTTACCCGGCTAGAATGCGTATCACCTTTGAGGGAGTGTCAAAAACATTCACTAATTCGGATGAATCTCTCAAATACGCTCAAGAAATCGCGACTAAGGCTGCATCAACTGGAGACTGAAAACCAAGACGACATGAACAAATGAACTTGCTTATTCTTCCAACAAGAATATTACAAGGAAAGTGAATTAACTGAACACTGATTTTTTATTTTTTATTTGACTTCAAGCAACAGATTCTTAGTGAGACGTGGCTAGACATTATTATCTTCGCTGGAACATTGTGCTATGTAATTCAAGGACACTACGTGCTCAAACGAGGAAAACCTGATAACGGGACGAACTGCTGGGCTGAGAGTGAAAAACATCACATGGCTTATATTGTTTATAAAAAACTGAAAAAACTGAGAACTAATAATAATTAACAATTAACAATACTAATATAGAAATAGCAATTGAAATAGATAAAAAATGTGCAGTCTGCTCTGTTTAGCAGATAACAGCAAGTGCTATGCAGCTCGAGAGTGGAGGGAGGGGGAGACCGGGTACCTGGCATAACTCCAGGAGCCAGACTCCCGTTAACCCTTCCAGCGATCAGCTCATTTTTAACAATATTAAAATCAATTTAAAATAGTTAAGAGATAATATACACTCGAGGTTGATATGAAAAATATATACGGCTTATATAGTTTTACAAAATGCTGAGAATTAATCATAATTAATAATTAACAATACTAATATAGAAATAATATTTGAAACTGATAAAACTGTGGTGCCTGCGTCATAACGCAGACAGCAGTTATCACCTATGTTCGCAGCTCGTGGAGAGGAGAAGAGATCAGGCACCTGGCACAATTCCAGGAACCTGACTCCGGTTAATCCACTCAGTAAACCGCTCACTTTAACAATACTAAATTCATTTTAAAATAGTTAAGAGATAAAGAGTGAGTAGGATATGGAATCGAATACATTTGACATATATATAAATTGTAACTGGGTGAAATAGAACTGAATTGGAAACGGTAATGACCCCATAGATTTTGGGTAAGAAATACAGCGGGGCTAACTTTATACCAACTACGCCGGAAGCGTTATGGATGTCGTACCCCACAGACGAGTGGGCCACTCACTACGGTGTTGAAATTTTAGACACCGTAAATTTATTTGATTTATATATATATTTTTTTTTAATCACAATATGTCACATCTGTGTGTTTTTTCTTCAAGGACAATCGCGCAGGAGAACTACCAAGGAAGTCTATAATAGAAATACTCCCAAAATAACCAGAGTCCGGAGGTATGAACGCACCACAATAATTAAGGTCATTAAAATTGGTAAAAATGCATGACGACAATCAAAAGAAAATAGGAGGAATCACATTATGTAGTTGGAATATAAGGGGGATTAATGAACCTATTAAAAGGGGCAAGATACTAGCTCAGTTGAAATCATACAACACGGACATAGCGTTTCTACAGGAAACACATCTTAAACAGCAAGATCAGACAAGACTGAGGGCGAACTGGATAGGCCAAACATTTCACTCTTCATTTACCTCTAAATCTAGAGGTACTGCAATTATTATTCGTAAAGGAATTCCATTTAAATCAAAGAACACTATTTTAGATAAGGAAGGGAGATATCTTATAGTAGCAGGGGAGATCAATAATATGCCAATCACGCTGGTAAACATATATGCGCCCAACTTTGATAACCCTCAATTTTTTAATAAAATTCTGAATATAATTGCAGAATCTAATTATCAAAATGTTATAATCGGAGGAGATTTTAATTGTGTTTTAGATCCTTATTTAGATAAATCGATGCAAAAACAAAAAGGTCAGACGAAATCTAAAACCAGTGAACTCTTACACACATATATGGAAAACACAAATATAACAGATGTATGGAGGATTGCAAACCCGACGGGAAGG
The DNA here is from genome assembly GCA_038087875.1 of Malacoraja senta. Lineage (NCBI taxonomy): Eukaryota > Metazoa > Chordata > Chondrichthyes > Rajiformes > Rajidae > Malacoraja > Malacoraja senta. Next base: position 31,055,547 of record CM075981.1, on the reverse strand, counting down.
GATTACTCGTTTTATTCAATGGTGCATAAAACATATTCACGGATAGACTATTTTCTAGTGGATACAAAATTAATCTCGCAATCTTTGAATCCTAAATATCATATTAATGCGATCTCAGATCATTCTCCGTTAACTTTTGTTCTAAAACTAGAAGGAATGTCTATGAATAAACCGTTCTGGAGGTTTAACTCACAAATTTTAAAAGACCCTCAAGGGAGTATCTATCTAAAAAAACAGATGGATCTATTTTTTGAGTTAAATGATACACCAGAGATATCCCCCACGTTATTATGGGAATCCTTCAAAGCATTTATAAGAGGAGTCATTATTTCATTTCAAGCTTATCAAAATAAAAAGAATAAGAATGAACAAAGACACTTAGAAGATCAAATAAAACAGTTAGATATAGATAATGCTAAAGACCCAACTATGGATAAACATAATAAAATACTACTACTGAAATTTCAGTTAAATAAATTACTGTCAGAGAAAGTTATAACATTATTTCAAATCACAAAACAAGAACACTTCGAATTCGGGGACAAACCCCACAAACTTCTAGCACGACAACTTAAAAAACGGGAAAAAGAGAATGCAATATTAAAGATTAAATCAGATAGAGGGGAAGTATTAACACTACCCAAGGATATTAATAAAAGATTTGCTCAATTTTACCAGAATCTATACACATCTAAAACGTCAATAGACAATAATAAAATCTCAGAATTTTTAGATAATTGTAATCTACCACAATTAGAACGCAGGGAACAAGAGGAACTGGGAGCACAAATTACTTCTAAGGAGATAGAAGACACAATAAAAACACTAAAAAATGGAAAAACACCAGGACCAGACGGATTCAGTAATGAATTTTATAAATCTTTTTATGATATAGTTACTCCACGATTACAAAAAATGTATACATATGCTTATAAAGAGCAAAACCTACCTGAAACACTAGCGGAATCAACGATCATATTAATACTTAAAAAAGATAAAAATATAGAAGAACCAGGATCATATAGAGCTATTGCTTTGTTAAATACGGATCAGAAAATAATAGCAAAAACATTAGCCAATAGATTAAGCAAGTATGTTAGTAGACTAATACATGAGGATCAAACAGGATTTATACCTAAGAGACACTCATTTAATAATTTGAGACGTTTGCTTAACATAATGCATTCACATAAATCTTATGACCAAGAGTTAGCTATCATCTCACTGGACGCAGAAAAAGCGTTTGATCAAGTAGAATGGGACTATATGATCAAAGTATTGCAAAAATTCCAATTGGGAGAAAACTTTATTGCATGGATAAAACTACTATATAACAAACCTACGGCTAGAATACTAACTAATAATATATTATCTTCAAAATTCGAATTATCTAGGGGCAACAGACAAGGATGTTCACTATCACCGCTGTTATTTGCTTTGGTAATTGAACCCCTTGCTGAAAAAATAAGAACACACTCGAATATTCACGGTTATAACACAAAATATTCAAACAACAAACTATCCCTATATGCTGATGATGTACTACTGTACATCACAAAACCACAAATTAGTATACCAAATATATTAAACTTAATTGAGGACTTTGGATCCTTTTCAGGATATAGAATAAATTGGAACAAAAGTGAAATTATGTCGATTAAACCAAAAGATTCAACACATCTCAGGAAATCCCCTTTTAAAATAGCTATGGAAAAATTCAAATATTTAGGAATTGAGATTACTAGAAATTACCATGATATGTTTAAAGCTAATTATAATCCCCTACTTAAGAAATTAAATAATCTGATTAAATTTTGGAAAACACTTCCGATGTCCTTAATAGGTAGGATAAATGCTATAAAAATGATTTTCTTACCACAAATCCTTTACCTATTTCAATCAATACCTATATATCTCCCAAAAAAGTTTTTCAAAAAACTGGACTCAGACATTACAAATTTTATATGGGATTACAAATCCCACAGAATACAAAGAACACACCTTAACAAACGAAAAGAGTTGGGGGGTCTAGCGCTCCCTAACTTTATGTATTATAACTGGGCAGTAAATATTAAAAATATGATTCACCTGCTGGACAATTCTGCCCAGCAGGTGGACTGGATTATAATGGAAAAAGGGGATTGCTCCCCGAATAATATAGGAGCGATTATTCTCTCTCCAATAAACTTGAATAATAAAAATTATAATAAAAATCCAATTATATATAGCACTATTAGAACATGGAAGCAAATAAAACAGAATCTAAAATTAAGAAACCTATCTCTCTTAATACCAATAGTCAATAACCCATCGTTTAAACCTTCAATCATAGATAAAGCATTTATACAATGGGAAAGAATGGGAATTAAAACGCTCGAAGATCTGTATGAATTAGAAAAATTACTATCATTCCAACAACTACAACTGAAATATAATTTGAAAAATAATCAATATTTTAAATATATACAAATCTGTGACTATTTGAAAACACACACAAAAGATTATTATAATATGCCTTCCGACTTACTAGATGAAGCAATGAAGACAAAGGCGGAATCAGCTAATTTAATATCATACTTATATAATATCATTTTAAATATAGAAATACCCACAACAGATGGAATTAGAAGAGATTGGGAACAAGATCTAGGTATAAAAATTTCAAAAGAGAGTTGGGATAATCATTTATCACAGGTGCATAAATGCTCGATCAACGTACGACATACGCTTATCCAATTTAAAACATTACATAGATTATATTATTCAAAAACCAAACTAAATAAAATCTTTCCTAACGTCTCACCAATCTGTGATAAATGTATATGTCAAGAAGCTACCATAGCACATTCTTTTGTTTTTTGTACAAAAATCCAAAAATTCTGGTTTGAAATATTTGATATTTTTTCAAAATTAATCAAAATAAAACTGGTACCAAAACCAGAATGGATTATTTTTGGAATATCGGAAGGTATTCCTGAATTAAACGTGTATCAGAAGAATTTACTCAATTATGGGCTAATAATGGGAAAAAAGCTTATACTTAAATTCTGGAAAAATGCGCCCACACCAACAATAAAAATGTGGACATCAAATATGTTGGAAACATTACATCTGGAAGAGATGAGATTCCTCCTAGTAGGCAAAGCAGATCAATTTCAAAAGACGTGGTCTACGTTTTTGGACCTATTACAAGCATGAGGTGCAATAGTAATTTAGAAAAACAAATAAATAAATAAAAGGTATCTGGACCTGGTAATGGGAGGTAAAATAAAAATAGACTTGGTTGGTAGTTCCTTCTCTATGAAGTATGGTATAAGAGTCATAATAGAGCGATTGTTCCTTCTTTCTTTCTCTTTTTTTTCTAGGGTCTATTTTCTAACTTTACTTCCTTCTCTAACCTCTTTTCTAAGGGGCTTTCTTTTCCCAACACTCTTTTGCACTTCACAACCTTTGCGCACTTTCTTCACTTTTCTTACTTCTTTCTTTTTCTTTCTTAAAGTTTAAAAAAGTGAAGCGGTACAAAAAATGTATTAATATATACGTGTTGTACATTACTGTAATCTACCGTACTTCTAAAAAATAAAAAATAAAAAAAAAAATAAAAAAAAGGAATAGTCTACTGAACTCGCCTGCAAGATGTGCCATATTTGGCGCCAATTTCTAAGTCCAGTCCACGCTCCAGTTGTTAAAAGCGGTGTCCGATTCAGGCAAGCCTCAGGCTGCTGCAGGGGCCTCCAACCATCGCCTTTCCTTGGTCGACCAGCGACTGACATCCTTTCCTCGCCTGCCCTCCTTTGTGCCCCGGGGAGCCTCCCGCAGCCGACTTCGAGGGAGCGGTAGGCCAGACCACGGTTCCCTCTCCTCTCTTACTGGCCTCTCTCCTCTCCCATTGCTGGCTCCATCCTCCCAGTCTCTGGTCCATGGGGGACAAGCTGCTCGGCAGGCTCCCTCTTCCAGGCCGCGGTCGTCGGGTCCTCAGTGTGTGGGCTGCCCCGGCAGCTGCCCCCTGGAGGCCATGAACCACAGGGTCTTCGTTCTGCTGCACTCCATGTCGGGTCTTCTGTTCGGCCGCGGTTTGTGTCTGAGCACACTTTTGTTCTCTCATTTCTTGTCCTCTTTTAGCATTTGTCTCCCAGCTTTACGGCCTTTAATCTCTACACTTCACCACTACCCTAGTTCCTTAAATTGGAATTTAACTTAATTCCTCGGAATTCATTTTATTGTCTTTTACATTTTTTTCAATCTTTGTTAAGGACCTTTTCCCTTGCAGTTAAGAATCTCACCACATTCATGACCATACAAAGCAGTTAATCCAACAAACACGTGACAAATTATTGTACATTCTGGTATGCTATTTCTAAACAATATTTGTTTAACAAAAGAAAGTTTGAGTTTGAGCTCAAGAGTTGAGTTGGCAAAGTTACATTTAACTTCACAATTTTGTTTTCATCATTAAATAAAATGGTTAAAATTGCACTGCAAGATATTTATGACAATGGGCAGCTGTTTATATCCCAGAAGAAAGTTTGGTTTTATTTGTGGCAACATTTTGGCTGAGTGTAGTCCCAAATTTAATATTTTTGTATCTGATGATAAAGGCTGACTCACATCCTGAGTAGTTAGATTTAGTGAAAGCTTGATGCACAGTGCAATATTTTAACCAACCATGTTGCTATCAATCACAGAAAGATGTCTCCACAGGACAACTCACTTTCTTTAAAGGAATTGAAGGAAAGTGCAGCCAGCCAGTGCATTAAAGAAAACTTTCAAAGAACTCATTGTTCTCTAACGTTTCAGTCTTTTTTTTACTATTAAGTTTATTTTCATATACAGTACCAGGAACGACTATTGAAACACATTTGAAAGATTATTGCAGTATATTTTTGTGCAACTCATTTTTTTAACCACAAATTAATTTCACTTTAAATATAATAATGTGTCATTATTGGACCATGAAAAATCTGTTTTTTTTTATTTGGAAAATAGAAATGTAAAGGTTTTAGAAATATATGATTAAGCAAAATGACATTTCACAATTTTATAAATTGTTCATAAGCGCAATCTATATTGGAACATTCACCCTGGTGATATGGGAAAACACCTTCAGGCATTTTGGCTGCATAGCCCGGTGGTGATCTCCAGTTTATATCCTGAGCAGGATATGCCCCTTTGGTCTCCTCTCAAACACCATCCTATCCCAATAAATAACTGTGGCTCTTCATCTCCTCTTTGCGTGTCATAACATTAAAAATAATGAATGGAGATTTACAAGTTTTATGATGATGACGCGCTGGGGTAATCGCCTGGAATCACTGAGACAATCTTAATCTGAACTAAAGTCTACATTGAAAATACCAGCATGTGCATTAATGGAGTGGCAGAAGTCTACAATATTTCACCTGTACGTACTTTCAAGTTTACTTACTCTTTATTTGTGATTCCCAGAGTAACTGAGTTAGATCTGACCCATGGCCAATAATTGATCAATCTACCACTCGATTGATGCTCATGTTGATGTCCTTACAGATCAATGGTACTTTATTGCCACGTGTGCTTACTGTAAGTTCAGTGAAATTATTTTCTGCATACATTTCAGTGACAGTCCATCTATACATTAGGCACAATCCTACTAAGTATAGGAGTGTAAGAGTTTAGACCACACGGACCAGAGTCAGTACAAGTCACTACATTTTAGTCACTATCCTGTACCCTTCAAGTCCAATTTTTTTAACCATACCTTTGCCTTGATGTGGTTCTAAATTTCACCATTGCTACAGAAGGTGCAAATGTGATAACCTAATTGTCCAAAGTTATCATTAGTTTTAATATTATGCGATTCCCTCGTTCTTTGCAGTGAAATTGTCTCTCTGTGAAGAAATCACATTACTTGCATGCTGTCCTTTTTTGTGACAAAGCATTCTTTTTGATTTGATGCAAGTGAGATAGATGGTTATCATTGCATCAACTACAGTACTTTACACCATTTCTACCTATGTGTTTCTGATTCTGCTGCGATCATTTTTATACCTTGCATTGGACATTGCTCAATGACATTTCCATGAACAACACAAGATCAAATGTTAGATTTTTTTGTGCTTTATAACTTTGAATTCACTTGTGCATTCAACCATGCAAACTTTTCACAAGGCGGCAAAGTTGTGTAAAATTGCAGTGCCAGTGCAGGTCTTACAATGAACCAATGCCTGGGTTCATACCTTGTACAAAGGAAAATGGTCCTGGTTGTTGGAAATCCAGCATTGCAGCCTCAGGCCGTCACTGCCGGAGTTCCTCAGCGCTGTTCCTGGCCCAACCATCTTCAGCAGCTTCATTAACGATCTTCCTTGCGAGGTCACACATGGAGATTTTAGCTTAATTTTTGTGTGAACAATTATGTTGCTATTTTGAATCTTGATTTATTAGTCCTTTTTCAAAGCTTAATAAGGAACAAATCAGATGCTTTCAGAGAGGCACAAGGAACTGCAGATGCCGGAATCTTGTTCAAAACACAGAGTGCTGGATTAACTTAACAGGTCAGACACCTGTGAAGGAATTGGATAGGTAACGTTTCTGGTTGGAATCCTTCTTCAGATGCTTTTAGATATGGGCCAGTGAAGAAGACGGCTTGGGATTATACTAGTTTGTGAGGATTTTCTGGGCTAAATTACATTCCTATAACCCTAATAACTTATTGTGTGGCTCTTCTTGAACCTTCATTTAGTAATGGTAAAGAAGATATATGATGTTGTATTTATTTTTTCTAAAGAACGATTGAACAGCAGGTAGGATGTTTTTGCCAAACTGCTTGTCGAAAATAACAGAAGAATTTTATAGGAGTAGAAGCTGTGGAATTTACAATGCCATCGTAGAGTCTGTCCTCACCTTCTCCATCATGGTCTGGTTTGGCTCAGCCTACAAACACGACATCCGGAGGCTGCAGCGAATCGTTCGATCAGCTGATAAGGTTGTTGGCTGCAACCTTCCCCCCATCGATGAACAGTACACTTCAAGGGCCAGGAAGCGAGTGGGTAAGATCATCTCTGACCACTCTCACCCTGGCCACAAACTCTTTGTGGCACTTCCCTCTGGAAGGCGACTCCAGACTGTCAAAGCCGCCACAGTCAGACATAAAAACAGCTTTTTTTCCACAAGCAGTAACTCTACTCAATAACCAAAAGTCTGTAGCCTCCTTTTGCTACATGTTTTATGTTTTATTCTTAATGGTTACTGTATGTTGTGTTGTTACTTGCAAGCGGAGCACCAAGACAAATTCCTTGTATGTGTACTTACTTAGCCAATAAACTTATTAATTCATTCATTCAAAGTGTTTATAGTTTGGGTTAAAGTTGTGCAATACATTAAGCTTATCGGAAAAGTTATTTGTATGAAATAAAAACTTCAGAGAGTTTGCATTTTGAAAGTGTATTTCAATGAGGTATGCTACAAAACCTACATTCATTGTGTATTCTGAAAATGGACCTGTAACTTTTTTTCAAATGCCCTATTGTATTTTTAAGTTAATTCATAGGACATCATGAATATAAGTGGCCAAGAAATATTACCATCGCCAGACAAATTATTATAAAGAACTGAAAAATAACTGGAAAAATGATTGCAAATTGAAAGGTGATGATTGAAATGATATCTGTAAAATGTCAGATTGAATAAATAATCTTAATATATGTTCACAAATTGAGATTGTTTTGATATGAGATTTGAATATTCAAAGGTAAACGAAAATACGGAAAATTTCTTTAAGATAGAAAAATAACCTTGTACAAAAGATTGACATAAAATGCTGGAGTATCTCAGCAGGACAGGCAACATCTCTGGAGAGAAGGAATGGTTGATGTTTTGGGTCAAGACCCTTCTTCTTCAGACTACAAGATGAATCTGATACAGTTAAAGATTTATATTTTTATTTAATAAAACAGTTAAATGATTCACTCCTCAAAACTCTGGGGTTTATTGCATCCCAGTACAGTTTAGTTGACGTAGTTGAAGTATTTGCTAAACCCCTTTCAGTTTTGCTTCATGCAATTTTACAGTCGTATTGTAAATCGGGTAGCTGAGGCAGCTGTGAGATAAGACCGGCAACAGGCCAGCTCAGCAATAATTAATCTTCTCTTTGATCTTGTTCACAACTATGTGTTTTATGTCATAATTGACAATCACTGACTGTGGGGAAAAAGATCAGAATAATCCTGAGCTTTTCTGTAAAAAATGTAAACACAGCTGAATTCAAAAGAAGGAAGAAGGCGTTTCCACTTGGGGAAGATGCTAATATAATTTCTCTCCATATATTGTTTGAATCCAAACTTCGTCAAATGCATCAAATTATATATTGTAAACCATATTTACTGTCAAATGTGAACCGCTTATGGGATGAAGTTTACACTTTCTAATGATATATCTTAGTTTAGTTTAGAGACACAGCATGGAAACAGGCCCTTCGGCCCAACAGGTCTGTGCCAACCAGCGATCCCCGTACTCTAAAACTATCCTACACACTAGGGACAATTTACAATTTTTTACCGAAGCCAATTAACCTGCAAACCTGTACATCTTTGGAGTGTGGGATGAAACCCATGTGGTCACGGGGAGAATGTACAAACTCCATAAACACAACACCCATATTCAGGATTGAACCCAAGTCTCTGGCACTGGAAGGTAGCAACTCTACCACTGTGCTGCTGTGTAAGCTTTTCTCAGACCACATTTGCCATCAGTGCTTATCGTTTTGGTGAACATTGAAAGGATCATTTTCTTTGGAATGCTCCAGTTGATCCAGTTTACAATGTGATGAGTTAGTATGAAGTAATTTCTGCTCTGTACTGCACCGAACCAGTATTGTAGATATACATGTGTGAATTAACCTGAATGTAGGCAGGAGCAAGAAGTCCCTCAAGAGATAGTTTCAAACCTTTTTAGCTCCACAGCACAAAGAGTACAAATCGAAATACACACAACCTTTCTCTGGAACGTCGGAAGTTGAGGGGAGACTTGATAGAAGTATATAAAATTATGAGAGGCACAGGTATGGTCGATGATCATAGCCTTTTCCCAAAGTGGAAATGTACAATACATAGTTATAAAGTGAGAAAGGGAAAGTTTAATGGAGATGTGCTGGGAATTTTGTTTTACACAGAGAGTGGCGGGGGCATGGAATGCTTTGCCAGCGGTGGTGGAGGCAGATACCATAATGGTGTTTAAACTTTTAGATGGGCACATGGAAGTGCGAGGGATAGAGCGATATGGATCAAGTACAGGCAGATGGGATCAGTTTAACATGGCTTCATGTTCAGCACAAACATTGTTGCTTGAAGGGCCTATTCTGTTCTGTCTTGCTCTATTTGATAAATGTGAGGGATATATTTGACAGCGAATAGATTATCCTGATCTTATCTTAAATGTACAGACAATACAGAATATCTCGTCCCCACCTGTCATCTGTACATGCATAAGGTGGCAACTAAATTCACAGCTGGAGATGTAAAACCACACAAAAAGGGTTTCGCCTGATTGGAATCCTCACCAAATTTGAGCCTGCAGCTATTGTTTATGAGCTGCCCATTGTGCTGAATAAATCAAAGGCATTCTGTCTCTCCATCTAGCTGAGTGAAATAGAACTTGATTGTATAATCTGCATTCGAGCAGAGAAGTGCCATCAGATTTTCTAACGCACATAAATACACGGGAATAATTATTAGTAGAGAAGATTTCTCTTTGAGAATTGTGATCCATAATTAATCTACTCCGCAGTTGATTAATTTGTTAGAGTAAATGGAGACACTGTTAATTTAACATTGTAAATTTTAAGCCTAATTCAGGGAGGCACATCTAATCCAAAGTTCTTTTCCCACATACAGATCATTAACTTTGAATGTGGTGCAGAATCTAATCTATGGTGTTTCATTTTCCATAGCTACTTTCATTTTTCTTTTGGTACATGAGTTGGCAGTTTGGGCAGCTCTTGCAATAGTTGACTCAAAGATTCCACCTACTCTATCGAGTTTATTAGATTAGCGTGAGCGTATCAAATGGAGCTCATTAGTCAAACTGGTGAGTTACAGATAATCCTCTATGTGCGGTCATGGCCCTACTCTAAGTAGTCGAGTTAATGCAGTAGAATCTGTATAATGTTGGAGGCTTAAATAGTGTAAAACTATTTTCAAATCCTGATATCATTTGATGAATTTTCTAGGAGCTATTGGTTTTTTTTTGGCAATTCCTTTAATTTAACTCTAAAGTGCTGTATGATTTTATTCAGGAAACGATGAGCACAACATTTTGGATCACGTTCCTTTATTATTGATCTATAAGTATTGAAATATTTTGGATATTTAAAATAAATAATGGTTTCATCAGCATTTGACGGCACTGGGCCTGTACTCGATGGAGTTCAGAAGGATGAGGGGGACCTCATTGAAACTTACCAAATAATGCAAAGGCCTGGATAGAGTGGATGTGGAGAGGGTGTTTCCACTAGTGGGAGAGTCTAGGAACAAAGGCCATAGCCGCAGAATAAATGATCATACCATTAGAAAGGAAATGAGGAAAATCTAAAGTTAGAGGGTGGTAAATCATTGGAATTAATTGTCACTTTAGGCAGTGAAGGCCAGGTCAATTGATGTATTTAAGGTCGAGATTGATAAATTCTTGATTAGTGAGGGTGTGAAGGGATTATGGGGAAAAAGGAGAATGGGAATGAGAGGGAAAGATAGAGCAGCCATGATTGAATAGTGGAATAGGCTTGATGGGCCGAATAGCCTAATTCTGCTCCTAGAACTTATGAATTTATGTTTCCAAAAACACTTTTGCCTAGACTGGTAAGTTGCTGTGAGTTCTCCAAGAAAACTATGAAACTGCAAACCATAGTGACGTTGAAATGAAAGTATTAAATATTAATTGCTACTAACAGGGTTTCTGTATGTTTCACTATGGAATGTACTCAATTACGAAATGTGCAGGCAAGACAGCAGTATCATTAAATAAGAATGGATGGCTTTCTGCATGGATTAAGGTTACAGATATGGTTTAGCCTGTGAAATGCTCACATGAGACAAAACCCATTTTTTTCTTTCCATACTTTAGCAATTGTGACAGTTACTATTTATAGCTACTGCAATACAGCAATCAGCTTGGCCAGTGTGCAGCACTTACCTTGAGGGGAGAACTATTTGTGACAAGAGTGACCCTTGGTGTTGTAATTGCTCATTTAGTTTGCGAATAAGTTAGTTGTATCATCAGTAACACAGCTAACAATGGCCTGTTTCCTTTATCATCATTACTTTTTTGTATATCTGTCATTCATTTGTTTTATATACCTCTACATCACTGTTTATATCTCTCATTTCCCTTTCCCCTGATGTCTGAAGAAGGGTCTTGACTCAAGACGTCACCCAATCCTTCTCTCCAGAGATGCTGCCTGTCCCGCTGAGTTACTTCAGTATTTTGTCTATCTTCGATTTAAACCAGCATCTGCAGTTCCTTCCTACACACTTAGTCTGTTATTAAGTAAACTGTTATCATTTGTGAATTGTGACAGTGTGAAAATAGTGACTTCCAGAATATCACCATTCTAATGATGTTGTATTATTAAACAGTCAAGTAATTTTATGCACAGTATTGATTATTTTTAATTACCTAAAGCTTCTTTGATTGCTAATTGTTTGGTAATTTATTGGAAAACGAACAGTACCTTGTGATCTAGAATTTAAGAGTGAAATCTGGGGAAAGTATTCCTATCAAAATTAGAATGGTTGAATATCAACTTATCTTGTTTGTAATCCAGCGATACCATGTGCAACATGATTTCATCAACATTGGGTGTATTGAGGGAGTACTTGATAAAGCATATTGGATCCTTTGCTTCATAAATATTAATTACTGAGTTAAAAAACACGGAGGTTTAATTGAATCTTTCAGAGTTCAGGTCAGGCAATACTAACTGAGTTTAGTTTAATTTAGAAACACAGCACGGAAACAGGCCCTTTGGTCCACTGATTCCGTGGCGACCAGGAAAATAAGCTTACAGAGCAATTGTGGTTTAGTTTAGTTTAAAGGTTCTGTGTGGGAACAGGCCCTTCAGCCCACCGAGTCCACTCTAGGGACAATTTATATTCTTGGAGAAAACCCACGCGGTCACGGGGAGAACGTACAAACTTTGTACAACAGCACCCGTAGTCAAGGTCAAACCCGGGCCTCTGGTGCTGAAAGCGCTATAAGGCAGCAACTCTACCGCTACGCCACTGTGGGGGAAATGTGAGTGATCAGCTTGGTCACAGAGCCAGCATATACTTGTCAGGCCCATGAATGGAATCTTGTGCCCTAATGATTCTAACGCTTTCACCCACAGACAAGCAACCCATGGGTGCTTGTCTGTACGGAGTTTGTCCGTTCTCCCCGTGACCTGCATGGGGTTCTCCGGGATCTGCGGTTTCCACCCACACTCCAAAGACAGAGGTTTGTAGGTTAATTAGCTTGGTATATGTTTAAGAAGGAACTGCAGATGCTGGAAAATCGAAGGTGGACAAAAGTGCTGGAGAAACTCAGCGGGTGCAGCAGCATCTATGGAGCGAAGGAAATAGGCAACGTTTCGGGCCGAAACCCTTCTTCAGCTTGGTATAATTGTAAGTTGTCCCTAGTGTATGCAGGAGAGTGCAAGTGTGTGGGGATTGCTGGTCAGAGTGAACTCGGTGGGCCAAAGGGCTTGTTTCTGCGCTGTATCACTAAACTATACTAAACTAAACTAACAGCATGTTTAAACCAGATTCAATTCTCTTTTGCAATCCAAGATGCGGATTTTTCATATTTTTAATCCTTTAGGCCACCAAGCCAAGGCACATCTAAATTTGATGGGTGGGAATTGTTCAGCATTGTTTATTCCAATCTATAAATTGTTTAACTCACTGAGATTTCACTAAATCCATACCATTTACCTCCAACGTACCTCAAAACGGGCAAAAAAGATCATCTCGGACCCCTCCCATCCAGCAAACCACCTTTTCCAGTCTCTCCCTTCAGGGAGGCGCCTTAGGTCACTTGCTACAAAATCCACCCGCTTTAAAAACAGTTTTTTCCCCTCAGCAATAAGAACATTCAATTCCCTCCAATAACAGACAATACTAAGGACTTTTGATGTATGCAGTGTCTTGTCTATGGTCTTGTCTGTTCTTTTGCACTATGTATTGTTGGTGAGATTTGTGATTTGTGATGTGGTATGGATGCACTTTATTACTATGATCTGTGTTATTAGTGTTAATGTGACTAAAGCAGTGTACCATCATGTACCGAACCCAAATACCACCAACCCTGGTCGTGTGGCAAATAACGATTCTATCTATCCATCTATCTATTTGATTTATTTCCCAAGATATGATGGGGGACGTTTTCCTGTTTTAATGTAACACTGACTTTAAAACATATCCCTGCAGAGAATTGATTGGTGGGTAATGAGATTGGAGCAGTGTTTTTGTTTTCATTGCTTACGAGGAAAACCGTTTGAAATCACGATAAAATAGGAAACTCTCTGCACAGGGAATAAGAGCAGAAATGTCAAATATTGAAGAAAATAGCTTTAATGTGAGAGGCTGACATTTTAAAGGAAATTTACGGGATACTGTTTTTTTTCACACAGTGCCTGGAACCTCTGCCAATGAAGATGGTGGGAGGAGATACGATAGCAACACTTCAGAGGCATTTAGAAAGACAAATGAACAGGGCAGGGAACAGAGGGATATGGACCATGTGCAGGCAGATGTGCAATTTAAATTGACATCATGGTGGGTGCAGACATCATTTGCTGAAGGGCCAGTTCCTGTGCTGTACTCTTCCATGTTTTGCTTAGTTTAGTTTAGAGATCCAGCACAGAAACAGGCCTTTCGGCCCACTGAGTCAGCACTGACCAGTGATCCCCGCACACTAACACTATCCTACACACACTAGGAACAATTTACAATTTTACTAAGTCAATTAGCCTGCAAACCTGTATGTTTTTGGTGTGAGGGAGGAAACTGAAGCTCTCAGAGAAAACCCACGCATGTGAAGGGGTGAATGTACAAACTCGTACAGACAGCACCCGTAGTCGGGATCGAAGTCGGGTCTCTGGCACTGTAAGGCAGCAACTCTACTGCTGCGCCACCATGCCACCCTATGTTCTATGGTCGTACTCCTGCTTCATGTTTTAGAATGGTAAAATACTGTACATTTACCAGCATTTTATTATTAGTGCAGTTTATCTTGGCGAATTGTAATTGAATTTGTTTAACGATGAATAGATTGAATACACAGATCATGATTATCTTTGTTTAATGTACAAATCAATACTCATTAAATAGTAAGAACTATATTGTAGCAATGTCACCAGCTGGTTGGATATTTGATTACATATTGACAAATAACTGAGGGGAGTGGTGTGAAAGTTATCATTGTGATAACTTTCATTTACCACTGTTGCCATTTACCATTGTTATCCTTGACTGTTGAAGACTTCATCATTGTGAATCTAATCAGATGGTGGTTTATACAGCTCCTCCTGATGCTGTGTCTGGTATTGGTATAGGTTTATTCTTCTCATGTGCATCAAGATAAAGTGAAAAACATTGCTATCCAGACAGACCATACTGCACATGAGTACAACAGGTTATGCAAAAAGAGAAAGGAAACAGAGTGCAGAACATGGTGTCACAGCTACTGGGAAAGTTCAGATTTTAAAAAGCGCAAAGGCCACAAAGAAGTAGATTGGAAGATCGTGAATTCATCGTTAGCATATGAACGACCCATTCAAGAGTCTGATAATAGTGGGGAAGAAGCTGTGCTTATATCTGATGGTACATGCTTTTAAGCTATCGTATCTTCTGCTTGAAGGGAGAGGGGAGATGAGAGAATACCAGGGTGTGAGTGATCCTTGATTTTGTTGGCTGCTTTACCTCGAGGCAGCATGAAGTGTAGATGGAGTCCATTCAATGGGCTTGACATAAAGCCAGTGTAAAAATGATTACAATTGTGTAGTAATTAGTTTGAACATGGGTAGACAGATGGAGTCAAGCGGTTATTGATCTGTGTAGGAAGGAACTGCAGATGCTAGTTTAAACCGAAGATAGACACAAAAAGCTGGAGTAACTCCTCGGGACAGGCAGCTTCTCTGGAGAAAAGGAATAGGTGAAGTTTTGGGTTGAGGCCCTTCTTTGGACTGAAAGTCAGGGGAAAGGGAAACGAGAGACATAGAAGGTGATGTAGATACAGAACAAATGAATGAAAGATATGCAAAAAAGTAATGATGATGAAGGAAACGTGATTATTAGCTATGTGCTGGGTGAAAATGAGTACAGACAATGGGACTCAACAAGAGCTGGTACGACTTGGGTGGGGGGGGGATGGAGAGAGAGAGGATGCAAGAGTTACTCTAAAAGTTAGAGAAATCAATATTCATGCCAAGCGAAATATGTTTCATATTCATGCCAAGCGTTTCGCCTCACTCTGACAATGGAGGAGGCCCAGGACAGAAAGGTCAATGTGGGAATGAGAAGGAGAAATCTCCGCACAGACAGCACCCGAGGTCAGGATCGAACCCGGGTCTCTGGCGCTGTGAGGCAGCGGCTCTACCAGCTGCGCCACAATGCCGCCACAATTGCCCAGTTGTCAGTTCTGGGCAGAGAATGTGCTGCAGTCTCAATGCAGCAAGCCAACTTTATCATCAGCACTTATAGTTTAAAATAAATCAAAAGGTGCTCATTTGCTTGTTCTCTTCCAGAGTTTGGTGTTTTTTCTTGAGATATCAAGGGGATGGCTTTGTTTTAAATTCTGTTGGAAATCTTTGTTTCCCACCAGTGAGAGGCTTTGTGAATAATTTGCTTGTCAATAATTTGTAAACATTATTCTTTTTATTGTGGCCCAGTTTGCTTTGAGGGGAAGATCACAGGATAACACTTGGGATAAATAGTTGACTGTTAGAGTGCCAAAAACCACTTTGGTTTTTCCTCGGTAAATCCTCGGTAAAGTGTGAAGGTCAGCAACAAGCAAAGCAAAATTCTACATCCTACGACTTTTTTTTAAATGACTATCATCTTTAATAAAGAACATCAGCAGAATTTGTTTTTTCTTTCAACAGATTTTGACCAAAACTATTTATTCACCTTAGCTTTTTGTTGTTGATATTATAATTAGAGTTCTGACTAGATAGTGAGGCATTTTATCTGGTATACATGGTTTTAAGCTATTGTATCTTGGTGAGGCAATAACAGACCATGGGGGGGGGGGGGGTGTGTATGTCGATTTACGATTGTCATAAGGTCATAAGTGACAGGAGTAGAATTAGGCCATTCGGCCCACCAAGTCTACTCTGCCATTTAATAGTAAGATTAAACGAGAATTTACCAGTTTGAAGTTTGATCTTTATTTTGTGAGGAATTACGTTGAGGGATTACGTGAAGAAGAGCCCGTCCAGCCGCACACGCGTCAATCTTCAAAGCAGCGGAGTGAAAATCACAGACTCACAAATCACAATTACTGAAGTATGATAGTAAGATACATAAATACTAGAACTACCAGCTCGATCCTTTTATGAGGGTGGGAGCGGAGGGCACGTAATCCCTCAACGTAACTCCTCATAAAATAAAGATCAAACTTCAAACTGGTAAGTTCTCGTTTAATCTTACTATTTTACTTCGGAGTCACGTGAGTGACTACGTGAAGATTTCAAAACTCTGTGATTTCACACCGTGGATTAAATCCAGGTGCTCACTGCACTGATTGACTCTATTGAGTAAGCACAATCAAAAATGCATAACCACAACATTAAATGTAATCAGTTAATGGTTTTATTTATTATAACAATAGTAACCCATTTATCATAATGGGGGATTTAATACTGAATCCAGCACGGCATCACCAAACACCCCGGGATCTTTAGTCTCCTTATGGTAATACTTGTGAAACATCTGTTCACTTGCCCATCCTGCGGCCGCGAGGATAAGGTCTATTGGAACGTCTGAATCCCTGGCCGCCGATGTTGATGCCGCCCTGGTGGAATGAGATTTAAATTTATCAGTATCAATACCTGAATAAATCAATACCCGTTTCAACCATCTTGAAATTGTTTGTGTTGACACTTTCTTATGAGGACTTTTATGACTAATAAAAAATGCTAATTCTGTGCCTCTTAAGATTCTGGTTGTTTCCATGTAACATCTTATATATGTTACTACACATAGCCATGGATCCGTAGGATATGCTGAAAATCCCAACTTACATCCCGTGAACCCAGGTCTACTTTGTTTCAGTAAATCATAGACATAGAATGTAATGGTATCTGCCCCTACTTTCATTCTGTCTATTCTTAATTTCTGTAATGTTTGAACTCTGTGCTGAAACTAACGCCATGAGCATAACCAACTTCATGGTAATTTGGGCCAATGACAGAGTTTCAATCGGATTCCATTCACGCAGCAGCATCAGTACATCTTTTACATTCCAGATTTCTGTATACCTAGGTCTAGGAGGTTTGGAGTTGAAAATTCCCTTCATAAACCTACAGACCGAAGGATGTGATCCTATTGGATTTTGTTCTGATTCACTGCTTAAATATGCAGAGTGCACTACGTGCAGTATTGATTGCACTATAACTTAATTTTAATTCAAAGTAAAGAGTTGAAAGAAACTCTAACACATCTGAAATGTCTGCTGTGTTATATGCAATATTCTTTTCTGAACAAAACGCCTCCCATTTCCTTATATAAGAAATGTATTGCTTCTGGGTACTATTTCTCCAGGCTGCTGCCATAACATCCACCGTACGGTCTGATAATCCTCTTCCAAGATATGGCCTTCTTAGAATCTGCAAATCAACAAACCAATACGATCATGTAAAGGATGTGGTTCATCAGTTACAGGGTGTACAAGCAGTTTTACCTGCTTTGGAATAACCATAAGGGTTTTTTTGATCATGTTTAACACCAGTGGGTACCATAGCTGTGTAGGCCAATCTGGCACCACCAAAATCCCCGAGGCCAAGTCCTGTTTAATTTTCTGTATGCATCGATTGATTAAACAAAACGGAGGAAATACATACAGAAACATATCACCCCAATGTAGCGAGAAAGCATCCACCGCTACTGCACCAGGATCAGGTTCCCATGATACATACTTAGGCAAATGGTGGTTAAGTCTTGATGCAAACAAATCAATCTCTGGCATTCCAAATTGTGCTACAATTTGCTTAAATATTTCATGATGCAACATCCATTCTCTATTATCATTAAATTTACGTGACCTTTTGTCTGCAACTATGTTAAATTTGCCTGGTAAATACATTGCTGACAGCCAAATTTTCCTGGCAATACACCAGGTCCAAATTTCATTTGCCAATCTATCACATGATTCTGAATTGATACCACCCATATGATTTACATATGCTACAGCTGTAGTATTGTCAACCTGTACCTGAACATGCACATTTTCCACGTTAGTGCAATAAGCTTTAAGCCCATAAAATGCTCCTACCAGCTCTAGGTAATTTATACCTTGATTTTCAAGCAAAGGTACTTCATCCACATTCCACCTACCTCCACAGCTGGAAACAATGTTAGTTGCGCCCCATCCTAGAGCACTTACATCTGTAGAATAACGGAAGGTGTATCTACCAAAACTTTCCTGGAAGCATTAGAGACATTGTTAATCCACCATTCTATTTCTGTAATAGGTTCAATTGTCAATTGCATGGGCCTGTCAAAATGCCCTGCATTCCTCTTTAATGCTTGTACCTTAGCCCTCTGCAAATGCTGATAATGCAATGGTCCAAATCTTACAGCTGGAAAAGCAGCAATTAATTTGCCCAGCAAGCTTGCCACTTGTCTAATTGAAGATTTGTACTCGTTAATGAGCTTAGTACAACCTTCAATTAACTGCAGCCTTTTGTCTTTTGGCAAGGTGATTATCATGTGTTCTGAGTTAATTGTGAACCCTAGGTAATCAATCTTTATGCTTGGTAATAATTTCGATTTTTGTGGGTGAATAATGAATCCCATTTTTTCAAAAATGTACTTGACTCTTAATACTGACCCCTTTGTGCTAGCCAAAGTGTCCCCCACAATCAGAATATCATCCAAATAAGCCATGAATACATGGCCCTCAGCTCTTAGCAGCGCTAAAATTGGTTTGAGTAATTTTGTAAATAACCTTGCTGCTGAAGTCAGACCATTGGGCAATGCTTTAAATTGCCATAACTGACTCATCCACCTGAATTTTAGATATCTTTGATCATTACCATGCATTGCCACAGAATAATATGCATCTTGCAGATCTATGCTTGCCATATAGCAATTTCTTGTGACCAGCTGAATGACATTAGTAAATGTTTCCATTTTGAAATGTTTATATTGTACAAAAAGGTTAAGACTTGTCAGATCCAGAATAATTCTGCATCCACCATCCTTTTTTGTTCTGGGAAAAATGCTTGACACAAACTGATGGTGTTGCTGTACTGACTTTTCTATTACACCTTTGTCGCATAAAATTTTCAATTCTCCCTGGATCTGCGTATTCTCTTCCTTTGAGAAAATACGTGCCCGGTTTGAAATATGTTGAGTAGGAGGATCCAAATGTGGATAGAACTCAATTCTAAATCCCACTATGCTGCACAGTATAAACGAATCATTTGTTATTGGTTGCCATTCTTTTAGGAAGAATCGTAATCTTCCCCCCACTTGTGAGTGTAAAACATTTGTTGTGTTTCTTACCAGACCAGACCCCCCTACCTCGGGGTTTGCCATCAGCAAATGTTGTCCCCTTCTAGTAGGCACATTGTAACCTCCACGTATCCCCGGTGCAGCACGCCAACGTGTATGTGGGTACGATCGGCTTGTTCCTTCTCCAGCACCAGCCATCCGTCTGTAGGGATACTGCCTTCGCACCGCTCTGCTCAGCATAGGTGGTTTCACCATCATACCCATCATGTTTTTTGACTTCATTTAGTTATTTTAACTTTTTTGCTAGATTTTCTCCAAAAAGCAGATTAGGCATTTGCATATTGGATGGTTTACAGAGCCCTGCATACTTAGGATGAATATTCGGTCTTATTGCACTTTTACGAATACAGTTAATTTCAAAGTGCTCACTACACATGAGTGCTAAGGCATCTTGTTGTGAATCAGATATAAGATCTTCATCCAACCTCCTGGCAAACGCCGTAATGCCTGATCCCAGCAATTTCAGCACTCGTTGTAATTTCAATTCTTGTGAGCGTAATCCAATGCTCAAATAACCCCATATCAAGTTATTCACCGCTGGGACTGCTAGCAGTTCACAATTTGCCAGGGTCTCATATTTTTTAACAGTCTCATCCATAGTTAATTCCTGGAGCTGATGGGAGAGTAGATAATTTATAGTCATTGCTATTTCATCTCTCAAAGGTTCCCCTGTTACTCTGGGAACAGCAAACATTTGTGCCAGCCCTGGTACTTTGAGCTCTGATAATGGGCTCTGGTCCTCATACAAATCATCATCTGAATCTAGATGTTCCTCTTCTCGATGGGAAATTTCTGGCTCACCTGTTTCAGGTAAGTCTCTGCCAGATTCCCCCTGCGCGGGCTCTCCTGTAGGTCCACGGATAGGCAGCCCTGTTTCAGGTGCTGCTGGTGCTGGCTCATTTCTAGGCCAACGCTTCATTTGTTTTTCTTTAGACATTGTCGGTGCTGGCACATCTCTCAACCAATGTTTGTACTGCCTTTGTTCAGGCATTTCTGGTACTGGCTCTCCGGTAGGCCAACACATATACTGCCTTTTTGCTGGCATTTCGGGCACTGGCTCTCCTGTAGGCCAACCACTGTATTGTCTCTGCACAGGCATTCCTGATGGCTCTCCTGTAGGCCACCCTTGTGCCTGTCCCATCCAAGGCACCCCCTGTGCTATATCCTCCATAGGCCAACACGGACTGAATTCCTCCTGTGGGGGTTCTTTATAAATCATTTTCCCCATAAGGAGTTCCAAACTTGCGACCCTAGCAGCCATTACATTTCCTGACTGAGGAGGGTATTCCTCCGGGTCTGACTCATTGGAGTCTACCGGTCGTGCGGACATTTGTCCTGCCTTGCGCCCCACCGGCGGTATAACGACACTTTCGACCGCAACGGGAGTTAATGGCCTTGCTGCCACTGACTCCTCTAACTGCCGCCCGCTACCCTCAGGAACTTGGGTTTTACCTGCGGTACGTCTCTTTCCACTACGCCCTTTCTCCATGATAAACTTGCGTGGAGCTCCACCAACAAGTCTGACGAGAAAAAGCGATCCTGGAAGTGAAAGTGAAAGCACTTACCTTCCGACTTTTTGCTTTACTCACCGCTTGGAGGAGCTCCTGCTCCTCCACACACGGTCATGAACGCTATGCGTCTGACGATATGACGCGTGTGTGGCTGGACGGGCTCTTCTTCACGTAGTCTCTCACGTGACTCCGAAGTAAAATCATGGCTGATCTATCTCTCCCTCCTAACCCCATTCAGTTTAATGGCCTTGAGTGTCAAAGCTTATTTTCGTGAAGTTATAATACTTTCATCCCACTATTAGGTTAAGACTGTACTATACTTTATTCTTGCTGGTTGGCAATCAGAGTTCTCATCAGTTTTATTGACTAAAATTATGGATTCGAGTAACAGTGGAAACTGTCATTTTTGAGCGGGAGTTAGAATGGAAAATGCAGTGTTTGGAAGTAGACTTGAAGCAGAAGCTCAATAAATGCAGCATTTTTAAATGGGAGGCTTTGTGCATTATTGACTAAAACTGATATATAAAAAATTCTTCCAACAAAGTGCAATGACTGGAGGTTAGTTACCTAACGCAAATTATGTGTATAATAATCAAAGGCGGCACCGTGGCACAGCTAGTAGAGACTGCACCAGAGACCCAGGTTCGATCCTGACCTCATGTACTGTGTGTGTGGAGTTTGCACGCTTTCCCTGTGAATCTATATGGTTAGATTCCCTGTGCGTGCTCCAGTTTCCTCCCACCTTCCATAGACGTGTGGGTTTGTTGGGTAATTGGCCACTGTAAATTGCCTCTAGACAATAGACAATATGCGCAGGAGTAGGCCATTCGGCCCTTCGAGCCAGCAGTGTGCGCAGGGAGTGGAGAAAGTGGGATAACATGGAATTAGTGCGAATTGGTGACCGATAAACAGCGTGGAGTTTGTGGACTGAAGGGCCTGTTTGCTGTTTGTGGACTGAAGGGCCTCATCCTCTCCCCTTATACTCTCCCTTCTCCTTCCCCCTCCTCGTCCCACCTCCCCCTCCCATCTCCTCCCACTTACTCACACCTCCTCCTCACCCTTCCCCCCTCCTCCTCCCCCTCCTCCTCCCCCTCCCCTCCCTCCCCCTCCACCCACTTCCCCCTCCTCCTCCTCCCCTACTCCTCTCCCTTCCTTCTCCCCCCTCCTCTTCCCCTTTCCTCCTTCCCCCTCCTCCCTTTCTCCTCCTCCCCCTCCAACTTCCCCGTCCCTCACTCTCCCTCTCCCTCATCAGTAGCAGGAGTGCAGCCTCAGTATGTTTGACAAATTACTCTGACATTTTTATCATAAGCAGAATTTATTTTGACTGGATCTGATTTCCATCTGTGTTGTTTTCCCCCATTTATTCAATCTTATTCCCTTCACACGATGTTCTTGTGTCTTGTGAAGGCATGGATGTTCACTTCTTTGTTAAGCTGTTGTAGGGTCAATGTTCTTAAAGCAGGTAGAGAAGGTGCAAGTTATATTAGCAAATAGATAATTTTATTTTATTAAAGCAGGAGGCAAATATGTATTTAGGTTTTATGTTGAATAAATATTACATGGTAATGTTGACCTCCAGCTCCTTAGGGATATTACATATATTTAAATATATATTATCCCTATTATCCCCTGTAAATATATTTTAAAAGATTTGTAAATACAAGTTGCTGTTTAAATGTGTGGAAATGGAACATATTTCACAATCATCGCTTCCACAGTTTGAAGCCAGTTGATGTGACCTGTGTGCATGGAAGTGACGTAGTTAAGTTTATAACAAGCAAAATTTCAATTACGTAGATGTTTGAACAGAGCACCAAGCTGTGATTTACAACTTTACAGCAGGATTCCATCCTCAGCCGATCTGTTAAAGTGTGGCACCAAGCCAAAGTGAGCGGAATCAGCTCATGATTAGAAATGATTTCATGATCGACGACCAGTCATGTGCATCGTCATTTCCTCTCTTAGTTTTCTTCTTGTTGTACTTTATAAAGAATACACAAAGCAAAGTGAACAGTGTGGGAGAAAGTATTGGGTCCAGGACTGTCACTGCTGATGCTCTGGTCCGAGCCTGACTTGTGCAACAAAAGACTTCATGGCCTGGAGACTATTGCTTCTGTGGAGGCCGGTGAACTTGACCATGTCATGTCTTTCCTTGTTAGGTTCAGTTCCTCTCTTGGGACAATGCAGATTCATTCTGTTTTTCCTCAACAGTAGCTGAGATATCAAAGAAGATGAGCAAATGATTTATGCCTTCGCCTGAGGATATTGCAGGTCTGAAGTGTATACTAAGATGGTGAGGTCTCAACTTCCCTTCTCTGACAATCATGAATGCAATTATGTAAATCAGGCCTTCACTGCTGCTATTAATGATTTGAACAATATTTTTTTAATGTACAATCTGTAATGTTGTATTTTTGATATGGCCTTAAACTATATTTGGAGTTCTATGTGATAAAACTTAATTCAAGTCAATTGAACTGGAACAAATAATTTAGAAAATTATGTTTTTGGCTTTTCAAATGACAAAAATACAATATAAATATGAACAGAGTATGCAGTTGATAATTGTGATTTCTAGGTTGTGTGTCATTTTTATTGGTTATGGGAGGAAGTTGTTTAAATTTTAAATGTTTTGGATAATAAAGTTCTAGTTTTAGTTTATTGTCATGTGTACTGAGGTATAGTGAAAAGCTTTTATATTGTGTGGTATCCAATCAGCAAATACATGATTACTATCAAGACGTCCACATTCTACAGATATAGGTTAAAGGTAATAACGTTTAGTGCAAGATAAAGTCTTGTAAACACATGTAAAGTAAAGTCCAATGAGGGTCTCCAATGAGGTAGATGGTAGCTCAGGACCGCTCTCTAATTGGTGATAGGATGGTTCAGTTGCCTGATAACAGCTGGGAAGAAACTGTCCCTGAATCTGAAGGTGTGCATTTGCACACTCCTGTACCTCTTGCCTGATGGGAGGGGAGAAAAGGGAGTGACTGGGGTGAGACTCGTCCTTGATTATGCTGGTGACCTTGCTGAAGTAGTGTGAAATGTAGATGGAGTCATTGGAAGGAAGATTGATTTGCGTGATGGTCTGGGCATCATAGACTCCCATCAAATGGGAGTCTTACAATGAACCTGATTTCAAATCATTCTGGTCTTTGCCAATGGAACTGTATAGTTTTTAATGTTTTCCAGCGACACATTACTGGTGAGTAAATGATATCGTGTTGGGTTTATGCAGAATAAAATAAATATTGTTGCAGGAATGACCCAGAAACTGCATGAATGAAAGCTTAATCTTCAGGAAATCTCAGTAAAGAATGTAAATCAAAGGAACATGTTACGATAGATTTTTTTTTCATTTAATTTAAACACGTGAACCAAAAAAGTATTGAAGAAGAGCAAGGAGTTTCCTTGAATTAGCATGTTGGAGTTAGATTGAGTGCAAGCAAACCATCACGTATGTACTTACCCACATTCACAGACCACAGACTGTTCGAATTGGTGGAAATGTGTCAGCCTCGATAACAAGCAGCACGGGAGCACCTCAAGCCTGCGTGCTCAGCCCCCTGCTGTACTCACTCTATACTCATGACTGCGTAGCCGGTCATAGTGCGAACACCATCATCAAGTTCGCTGACGACACCACTGTTGTGGGACATATCACTGATGGGGACGAGTCAGAGTATAGAAGAGAGATCGACCAGTTTTGGTCCCCTAATTTGAGGAAGGACATTCTAGCTATTGAGGGAGTGCAGCGTAGGTTTACAAGGTTAATTCCCGCGATAGCGGGACTGTCATATGCTGAGAGAATGGAGCAGCTGGGCTTGTACACTCTGGAGTTTAGAAGAATGAGAGGGGATCTCATTGAAACATATAAGATTGTTAAGGGTTTGGACACGCTAGAGGCAGGAAACATTTTCCCGATGTTGGGGGAGTCCAGAACCAGGGGCCACAGTTTAAGAATAAGGAGTAAGCCATTTAGAATTGAGACGAGGAAACACTTTTTCTCACTGAGAGTGGTGAGTCTGTGGAATTCTCTGCCTCAGAGGGCGGTGAAGGCAGGTTCTCTGGATGCTTTCAAGAGAGAGCTAGATTGGGCTCTTAAAAATAGAGGAGTCGGGGGATATGGGGAGAAGGCAGGAACTGCCTGATTGGGGTACTGATTCGGGTACTGATTGGGGATGATCAGCCATGATCACATTGAATGGCGGTGCTGGCTCGAAGGGCCGAATGGCCTACTCCTGCACCTATTGTCTATTGTCTATTGTCTATCGTCTATTGACCGACTGACCATATGGTGCCAGCACAATAACCTGGCCCTCAACACCAGCAAAACCAAGGAACTGATTGTGGACTTTGGAAGGGGTAGGATGGGACCTACAGTCCCGTTTATATCAACGGGTCGATGGTTGAAAGGGACAAGATATTCAAATTCCTGGGCGTGCACATCTCTGAAGATCTCTCCTGGTCCGAGAACACTGATGCAATTATTAAGAAAGCACATCAGCGCCTCTACTTCCTGAGAAGATTACGGAGAGTCGGTATGACAAGGAGGACTCTCTCTAACTTCTTCAGGGGCACAGCAGAGAGCATGCTGACCGGTTGCATCGTGGCTTGGTTCGGCAGCTTGAGTGCCCAGGAGCAGAAAAGACTAGAAAAAGTAGTAAACCAGTCCATTATCGGCTCTGACCTCCCTACCACCGAGGGGATCTATCGCAGTCGCTGCCTCAAAAAGGCTGGCAGCATCATCAAGGACCCACACCATCCTGGCCACACACTCATCTCCCCGCTACCTTCAGGTAGAAGATACAGGAGCCTGAAGACTGCAACGTCCAGGTTCAGGAATAGCTACTTCCCCACAGCCATCAGGCTATTAAACTCAACTCATACAAAACTCTGAACATTCATAGCCCATTATCTGTTTTTTGCACTTTATCTGTTTATTTATTCATGTGTGTATATATTTATATAATGGTATATGGACACACTGATCTGTTCTGTATTATTCATGCCTACTATATTCTGTTGTGCTGAAGCAAAGCAAGAATTTCATTGTCCTATCTGGGACACATGACAATAAACTCTCTCTTGAATCTTGAAATCCCATTTAATTCTCCCACATTTCCATCTACCCTCTCTGGATTCTTCCACTTGCTAAACACAGGGAGAATGTCCAGTGGTCAGTTATCAACTTTTATGATAAAAGCTCGAGTTGGCAACCTTGAGTACATCAAGAGAATATTAATGTTCAAAATGAACTTGATTTTTCTTGCTGGTTATTTATCTCTCCTCAAATGTTGACTTGAAGAAGGATTGAAAATGATCAGCACTGCAAACTACACATACTGGAATCTTGGGCAAAAAGCGAGAGTAACCCAGTGGGTCAGACAACATCTCTGGAGAACATGGGTCAGTGACGTTTCAGGTTGGGACTCTTCTTCAGGCTGAATATTTGTTCCTACTAGAGATTCCGTCTGAACTGCCTGTGATCTATACTTTATTCTTTCGGCTGTAAGTATCTCACACTCCAGCATCAAATTTTTTTTAAAGTTGAATAAATGCGTCTGCAAAACTATGTGCCATTTTTCACATATGCCAGATAACCCCTTGAACATGTTGTATGCAATATTATTTTTTTAATATCTGAATTATAATGTGCAACATCAGAAGGTGCATACAAAGAGTTTTTATCTCCTGCTCGAATGTTTTAGTATTGCTTTCCATTAACTTATCTTACATAGTGAAGTTGCAATGAATCCTGGGTTGAATTGTGCTTGCGCTCTGTCTCTTGCATTGGTCTACTGCAGGACCATTGCTGCAGTAATCCGTGGCTATCTGACACAATAATCCGTGGCTCTGATTCCCAATGTACTGGAGGCACCTCATGGTCCTTCTGCTATGCGATGGCCTTCTTGTTGATTCTAAAACGATCAGAGGCAATTAGGATCAGTTGAAAAGCATTTACATGATGGAAAAACATTACAAATGATTAGGCTTAACAAAACAACACCAAGTAACTCAGTGGATCAGGCAGCATCTCTGGAGAAAGACACAACATGCTGGAGTAACTGAGACAAGCAGCATCTCTGGTGAAAAGGAATGGGTGACGCTTCGGGTTGAGATCCTTCTTCAGTCTGAAAGTCAGTGGAGAGGGAAACCAGAGATATGGAAGGGTACAAAGCTTGCTATTCTTGCTATTGAGGGAGTGCAGCGTAGGTTTACAAGGTTAATTCCCGGGATGGCGGGACTGTCATATGCTGAGAGAATGGAGCGGTTGGGCTTGTACACTCTGGAGTTTAGAAGGATGAGCGGGGATCTTATTGAAACATATAAGATTGTTAAGGGTTTGGACACGCTAGAGGCAGGAAGCATGTTCCCGATGTTGGGGGAGTCCAGAACCAGGGGCCACAGTTTAAGAATAAGGGGTAAGCCATTTGGAACCGAGATGAGGAAACACTTTTTCTCTCAGAGAGTTGTGAGTCTGTGGAATTCTCTGCCTCAGAGGGTGGTGGAGGCCAGTTCTCTGGATACTTTCAAGAGAGAGCTAGATAGCGCTCTTAAAGATAGCGGAGTCAGGGGATATGGGGAGAAGGCAGGAACGGGGTACTGATTGGGGATGATCAGCCATGATCACATTGAATGGCGGTGCTGGCTCGAAGGGCCGAATGGCCTACTTCTGCACCTATTGTCTATTGTCTAAAGTGCCTGGACAGGTAACTTTTCGGTTCAGGGCTCTTCTTCAGACTGTGAAGCCAAAGAGATTTGGCTTTTTTTTAAATTGACAAACTAAAAAAATCCTTCTTGTCTATTTGAAATTGCATCTTGGCTTCAGTGAGATAATAATTTGTGATGTGAAAAAGAATAAATTTGTTGTGAGCTGTATGAAATCATGCATTTGTTGACGGAAAGGAAAAACTATATAAGCAAGGTTAATCATAGATACAAGAACAGTAACATGTAAGTTTTAGGATTCATATGTTTTTTTTATTGTCTGTTCCTTAATCAAAAATATTACAACAAATCAATACGGCAGATGCTTGAAATCTGAAAGCAACCTTCTGGAAATACTTAGCAGCGTCACAGGAGAAAGAAAACAAAGTTAACTATTCATGTCAGAATTAAAAGGATTGAGCTAAAGTAATTTTTAAGTTGCTGAGAAAGAAAGGTATGTAAACATTCAAGATTTAGGAAGAACAAACTTCATGTCCGTGAAACTTTACTATATTAAAAATGTTAAAATCAAATACCCATGGCTTTTAAAAAAAAAAAGTCAAGTTTTGTAGATTTCAATTTATATAAGAACCTATTTTAATCTGACTGAAGGACATGTTTGAAAGAGTTGTAACGAATACAGCACAAGGCTGTTCTATGCCTGTACACGAACATGAAGGTTACTTTTCTGGGTCACTCTTATGAGATAAAGCCCAGTAATTTCAATCATTTGGAGATTATTAGAATTCTGAGGAAAATTTTGAGTGAGAATAATTTCCAATGATAGTCATGCGGATGATGTTTTCAAACTCGTAGCATATCTGTGGAGAAGTGTAATGACAGTCAACTGGGTTCAGAAGCATCAATACGTAAGATTAGGATTTATTGAAAGATAATTGCTTTCTTCTGTTACTTTCAGTACTGATCACATACCTATCTATCACTAATGGGTATCTGGTCCCAGGAGGCTTTCTTCTGGGTACAACAGTGTTTCAAATTGGCCAGCACAGCAATGGTGGTGTTTCCTTTCTCTTGAAGTCTTGATAATGAGCCTTTGATAGATGCTATCATGATTTTTTAATTGGTGTATTTATTACCAGAAGAGAAAAAATATATATTCTTTTGACTTGGGATACAATTAAGTGACAACTATCTTGTAAATAAAGGATCATTTTACTGGTTTTATATATGTCTTATCCTTTGATTGATTCATTTGAAGTGCTGATGGGACTGAAGTTCAAAATTGTTTATTAGGATTTTAACTAGACTTGGGAGGTCTTTATTCACTTCCTCACCATGCACATTTGTTACATAGCACGCAGACATCAGAAGTGAGTCAATGTCAAGTAATCTACTTCTGAAGGAGGGTCTTGACCTGAAACGTCACCCATTCCTTCTCTCCAGAGATGCTGCCTGTCCCGCTGAGTTACTCCAGCTTTTTGTGTCTATCTTCGGGTTAAACCAGCATCTGCATTTCCTTCTGACACAATAAACCATAAATTTGTTTCTAACATCCAGACTCAAACTGCGAAAGCATCAACATTGCAGACAATGCATGGAATTGAATTATTAACACACAATGACGATATGCCAATTGCAGTTGAAATTCAGAGATTTAAATGATTGAATGAATGAATGCTTTATTGTCACAAGTGACAAGTCACAGTGAAATGTTTTGCTTGCAAACCCAAGGTATGCAAATAGTCACCACATAAGGACACTGACAAAGTTACAAAGTAATCACAGAATCCACGCCAGGTTCCCCTTTGTTCTCCCCCTCACCCCCCCCCCCCACGCCGGGCCCTCCATTGTTCTCCCAGATTTGGAAATGGCATGGCCTGTTTCCTTTATCATCATTACTTTTTTTGCATATCTTTGATTCATTTGTTCTATATCTCTCTGCATCACAATCTATACCTCTCGTTTCCCTTTTAGGCTGTGGGCCGAGCATCAAAAATGTGTCTAGAATCCAGTTTTCGTGACCTAAGTCACCAAACTACATGAAAATTTCCACAGATTTAGATGAAATATAAGTGAGAAGGATGTCATAACTCGTCATTGCCAAAAGCTGCACATTAATTAATTAAACTAATTAGAAAATAAGATCGGGAAAGTAAGCGCCATCTAGTGGCCAATGCCCATATTACACCATGGGCAGCCTATTTCCGTGTTGCAGTCCATTTAAACTATATATGATTTATACCTATATATATATATATATATATATATACATATACATATATATATATATATATATATATATATATATATATATGTAGTTCATGTACTTCATGAATGAATGAGTGAATGAACTAGCTGCACGTTCTTCAGACTTCTTCATGCTTTTCTCACTAAATACAATTACCCTGCTGCAAGTTTCCACGACATGTATTCCACAGAACTAGAAAAAATCTTCATCGGAATCTCCAGTAAAATGGGCATCTGTGAAGCCCTCTCAGTGCTCCCTGCCCAGCTAGCCTGAAACAAAGCGCGTGATTGGCCAACTGGCATACAACTCAATGTTAAACGTGCTTAGATTGGACTATAAATACCCGAAAATTTTCCGGATTTTCTCTAATTTAATGAAAATGTGCAAGTCTTGTTCATGATGAGTTTCAGGGGTGATTTATATGATTTTTTTTACACAATATGTGAAAATTTCATGTAGTTTGGTGACTTGGTTCACGAAACACTGGAATAAAGCTCCTCGGCCCACAGCCTATTTCCCCTGACTCTCAGTCTGAAGATGGGTCTCGACCCGAAACGTCTCCCATTCCTTCTCTCCAGAGATGCTGCCTGTCCCGCTGAGTTACTCCAGCATTTTGTGTCTATCTGCTTGTGTAATTGGTTTTGGTGTTGAATATTTAAGTATTTTTTGCTGCAATTTGTTGTTTGCTCTTCTCCACATCATCACCGTCTTCTTCTTTGGCAGTCCTTTGGGATAAAGAATGACCTGCTTCTATTCTCTGTTTCTGAGGTGGATATTGAAGTCATTTGTTCGAACAGCAGAAGTAAATCAAATTATGAAAGGTATAGGTGGAGTAGAACCTTATTCCCTGGGTGAAACTCTCAAGGACTAGAGCTTTAAGGTGAAAGAAACAAAGTTTAAAGGAGATATGCGGGGCAAGTTATTTAAACAGTGATGGGTGCCAGGGGTGGAGGCAGATATGACAGTGGCTTTTAAGATGCTTTTCGATAGAAGCATGGAGATGCAGAGAAAGGAGGGAAATGGGTGACATGCAGGCAGAGATGATTAGTTTAACTGGTATCATGTCCAGCGTGGAAATTGTGGGCCGAAGAGCCTGTTCCCGACGGGCCTCGGCTGTGGACTGGGAACGCGGCCGGAGGTCTTTATCGAGGTGCTGCCGTCTCGATGCCTCCCGGATCGCCACTTAGAAGCCCGGGTCAGGGCCTGACCGGGTCCTCGTGGTTAGAAGCTCGGGTCGGTGCCTGGCCGGGGCCTCACGGGTAGAAGCTCGGGTCGGGCGAAGCGGTCGACGGAGCCCGCGGCTGGGGCTCAGGTCGGCACCAAGGAGGTATGAAGTTGGGCGTCGACAGTGGTGAGGCCTCGCGACAATGGGGCCTCAGCGGTGGTGAAGCCTCGCGGCAGCGGCAATGCCTCGCGGGTCGACCCTCGGTCGGCGGACGATGAGAGCATGGAGGACCACTGTGAGGGGGGGAGGAGAAGGAATAATGGAGGACCCGGCGTGGGGTGACCGCTTTGAGGGAGATGGGGGGGGGGGGGAGAACAAAGGACAATAGGGGCCCATCATGGGGGAACTGTAGGTGGGGGGGGAAGGGGGAGCAGGCGTGCTTTGTAACTTTGTCAGCGTCGCAGGTGGCTGCTATTTGTATACATTGTGAGTACAAGCAAAGAATCTCATTGTGTTTAGTCACATGTGCCATTAAAGTATTCCTATTCCTTCCTGTTCCTGTGCTGCACTGTTCAATGTTCTATGCAGACCTCTTCAGATGGGGCAGAACGTGTCTGATGAGAAGTGTTGGGAGGTAGTTTGTATGCTCTTGACTGCCAGCGGAGCTGCAAACCATGGTGCCATTTGAAGCAAGCCCCGACTGGATGC
>CM075981.1:30926777-31023298 GCA_038087875.1 Malacoraja senta | reverse complement strand
CTGGTGCTGTGAGGTAGCATCTCTACCTCTGTGCTACTGTGCCACTGTGTTCATGGGTATATGAAAGTGATTGAGGTACAGGGCAAAAGGAAGGAAGTAACTTGTAACAGTTCTTTTTGACCATAGAAATAGTGCAATTTTGCCACTACTGTGATTATCTCATTGATTTCTAGTTTGTTTGTTCATGGATATTTATCTCACACCATTCATCATCGTCTTCATAGTTGTCTTAGTAGTTCACATTCTTCACTCAACTGGACTCATTGACAAATCCTGGAAATGTTGGATCCCAGCATCATCTTTTGTCATTGGAATTTCCAACACCGCCTTCATCTCTGCCAGATCTGGTTTAAGTCTCCCTGTGGCATCCAGTTCTATAAATAATTCTACTGCAGCATACTCTTTACTTTCTGTATATTTCTCTTCAATTGCTTCTCCTTGCATCTGTTCACAGTGGCTTCCATTTTTCTGTCATGATTTGGAGTGGCACAGCAGTAGAGTTACTGCCTTACATCGCCAGAGACCCGGGTTTGATCCTGACTACGGGTGCTGTCTGCATGGATATTGTACGTTCTCCCTGTGACCTTGTGGGTTTTCTCTGGGTGCTCCGGTTTTCTCCCACATACCAAAGACATACAGGTTTGTAGGTCTGAAGAAGGGTTTTGGCCCGAAACTTTGCCTATTTCCTTCGCTCCATAGATGCTGTTGCACCCGCTGAGTTTCTCCAGCATTTTTGTGTACCTTCGATTTTCCAGCATCTGCAGTTCCTTCTTAAACGGGTTTGTAGGTTAATTGGCTTGGGTAAAATTGGAAATTGTTGCTAGTGTGTAGGATAGTGCAAGTGTACGGGGTAATCGCAGGTTGGCATGGACTCGGCAGGCTGAGGTGCCTGTTTCCGCACTGTAATTCTAAAAGTCTAAAATATCTAAAAAGTTCTGCCTCTGCAAAGTTTGTCCTTCTCCTCAGCAAAACCTACTTGTGGTTTATTTTCTTTCAGAGGGACCTTCAAAAGGTTTTGTTTAAATTTGCAGTTGTGATGCTGATTGTAAACGGCATCCTATAGTGGACGAGTTCATATCTTCCAAATGTTGGTTAAGGTCTCTGGTGAGGGACTTCACCTGTGAGCCTGGTAGGCCAGAACGCATTAACATCCGTGTTCTGAAGAATTTTCATAGATCTGCATAATCTGGAATGACATCTTCTGTTCCCTTGTTGTGGAATAAGGCAGTAAAAAAGAATTATTACGCAATTAGTTGAATCCAAACAAATCCTCAGCTAGTTTCACCTATCCACAAACTAAACATAAAACCTGAGATAAGAAGTATCTGATGCTGCTTAGTTTAGTTTAGAGATACAGCATGGAAACAGGCCCCTTCGGCCCAATGGGTCCGCATCGACCAGCGATCCCCGTACTTTAATACTAACCCACACACTCTATGGACAATTTACATTTGTACCAAGCCAATTAACCTACAAACCTGAACGTCTTTGGAGTGTGGGAGAAAACCGAAAATCTCGGAGGAAACCCACGTGATCACGG
Organism: Malacoraja senta; assembly: GCA_038087875.1. NCBI lineage: Eukaryota > Metazoa > Chordata > Chondrichthyes > Rajiformes > Rajidae > Malacoraja > Malacoraja senta. Next base: position 31,021,758 of record CM075981.1, on the reverse strand, counting down.
CGAGAACGTACAAACTCCATACAGACAGCAACCATAGTCAAGATCGAACCCGGGTCTCTGGCGCTGCAAGCGCTGTAAGGCAGCCAACTCTACCGCTGCATCACCGTGCTGCCATCTGCTCTGTTTTCAAGCTTTGCATTCAGCTGCTCTTTCATAACAAACAAAATACGTTCCAGGGGCTCGGACTGTTGACTCTCATCGAGCTGTGGATGGTATTTTTCTTCTCTCTGCCCAGTTCTTTCCGAACATCGACCCGTTCGTCCAGCAGTTGCTTCCTCTGGAGTGTAGAACCTGCCAAATGTGGCAGACAATACTTTCATCAGGTTCCCTGTCCTGCACCCTTGCTGGCAGCAGCTATCTTAAAGAAGAACAAATGTTGTAGTCAATTCCATTCTTTACATTTTTTCATATTCAGTTTGCACTTGCCGGTAATCCCAATAGTTGTAACATTTGCACAGATTGGAAAATTGTGGTTCAAATCCAAGCAAAGTGAAATCTATTTTTGAATTTACAGAAAACTCAATCAAAGAATGAAAATACTGCTGGTCTTGTGTTATTTTGAAAGCTAATCTGCAGCACAGGCTCAAGATGAGAAAGACTGAAAGACAAACATAACATTCAGTATGAAGGCAGTTGGTTCCAGATTCCAAATATGTTAACTTTGGAAGCTTCATACCTTTGCCCCCTACTATGAAATTAGCTGCCTGTAAACCATGTTCTCTTGGGGTTTATATCCAAATAGTATCTGATAATATTAGATGTTTAAGAAGAAAGTGCAGATGCTGGAAAATCAAAGGTAGACAAAATTGCTGGAGAAACTCAGCGGGTGAGGCAGCATCTATGGAGCGAAGGAAATGGGCAACTTTTCGGGTCAAGACCCTTCTTCAGATAATATTAGATTATCGTCTGCAGTAAGATGCTGCAGATGTTCTACCAGTCGGTGGTAGCCAGTGCCATCTTCTTCACTGTCATGTGGTGGGGCAGCAGGGCGAAGTCTGTGGACGCCACTAGGATTAACAAAGTCATCAGGAAGGCTGGCTCTGTCCTGGGGGTGGAGTTGGATTCATTGGAGGTGGTCTTGGAGGGGAGGATGCTCCTCAAACTGCGGATCATCTTGGACAGCTCACCCCCTCCATGACACACTGGTCACAACCTGAGGAGTACCTTCAGCAACAGACTGGTTCCACCAAGATGCAGGACAGAACTCCACAGGAGATCCTTCTTCCCTGTGGCTATGAAACTGGGATGGCAGGACTTTCATATGAAGAAAGACTGGATAGACTCGGCTTGTACACGCTGGAATTTAGAAGATTGAGGGGGGATCTTGTAGAAACTTACAAAATTCTTAAGGGGTTAGACAGGCTAGATGCAGGAAGATTATTCCCGATGTTGGGGAAGTCCAGAACTAGGGGTCACAGTTTAAGGATAAGAGGGAAGTCTTTTAGGACCGAGATGAGAAAATCATTTTTTACACAGAGTGGTGAATCTGTGGAATTCTCTGCCACAGAAGTTGAGGCCACTTCATTGGCTATATTTAAGAGGGAGTTAGATGTGGCCCTTGTGGCTAAAGGGATCAGGGGGTATGGAGAGAAGGCAGGGATGGGATACTGAGTTGGATGATCAGCCATGATCATATCGAATGGCGGTGCAGGCTCAAAGGGCTGAATGGCCTACTCCTGCACCTGTTTTCTATGTTTCTATATAACTCCTCCCCCTTCTGTCATGGGGTAGATTGACCCCCCCCCCCCCCCCCCAATCTTTGCACATCCTCAATCCTTCCCACTCGTCATTTTAATTTCATGTTTCATGTATTTTGTGTTTCATGACTGTTGGCTGATCAATTTCCCTCCTGGGATAAATAAAGTTCTATCATATCGTATCGAATTGTATAACAAAGCTGCCAGCACCCGCTATGCAGCAGATTAATCCAAAGTCTGCCTCTTCAACTTCACTGTATACCTCTCTCTCCCCCACCAGGGCAATCTTAACGCATGGGCACGCTGGGCAGTTGCCCGGGGCCCCACGAGCATTGGGGCCCCACGAGCTAATCTATGTATTGTAGAATGTTATTGTAGAACATGAAAACGGAGAAGAACATCGCAAGTGCATGACGGCATATTTGATTCGGCCTAAAGAAACTGGAAGTGTAGGGGCCCCGGTGCACTGCTGTGCCCGGGGGGCCTATAATGCTGATAAGACAGCCCTGTCTCCCACAGCAACATTCCAAGCAAAATTATTTAAACTTGATTCGATGAAGATGATGATGACACTTTATTGTCACTTGGACCTTTCTAGATGCAGTGAAATTATTTGCTTTAGCATGCAAAGTATACCAAAGAGTCGCCACATAGGTCTCGACAAAGTTATGAAAAGTACTCATCCCTCTTCTTCCTCCCCCCCCCCCCCCCCGTCCCCTTTAGTTCTCGCCCCTCCCCCCCCCCCCCCCCCACGCCAGGTCCCCCTTTGTACTTTGATATAGCTATTTGTTTGGATATAGCCTTTGTATGCCTAACATTTGCATTATTCTGTCACCAGGAACTTGTTTTTCTTTTTCATAAACTCCTTATCACATATTGTGTGTTCTCAATATGTCAGGTTATAATATCTCTCTCCTTTTTACAAATCCCTAATTTGTAGCAATGTTACAAAATTTTGAGATTTTAAAAATAAAGTCTGCAATTTATCCCATCAGACAAAGCATAAAAAGAAATTTAATTTGACACCTAATTCACTTTCATATCTTCAGTATTAAAGATGTTATGGCCATTTTCATACTCGGAAATTAGCATCTTGTTCCCTATTGCTTTTCCATTGACTTAACACAAAAGCTGTGATCGAGGACAGTTAAAAGCCCATAACTTTCTTAAAAATTAAGATTACTGAAATAAATTTTCAGTTATTATAGATTGAAGCATTCTGAAAAATATGAAACAATATTACTTAGAAGACATGAAAGTAAAGCATATAATTAGTTAGTTACCTAATTGTAGCTAATTACAAAATTCAATTACTAGATCTAAACATCTACAAATTTCTTAAGAATAGATTAACATTTTTAAATAGCCTAAGTGTCCAAATAACATTCACACAATAATTCACAATATAACATAATTTTAAAATCTCATTTTCATGAATTTACAGGCCAAATGGAAGGAGTTGAATGTTTAATACCTGTAAATTAATGGGGATTTAAATCATCTTGTGAGTGAGGATTTCTGGAATGCGATCTTTTGGAACGTTCATTTGCGGTGAATTTAACCCTGTATTGGCATGAAAAATACTGCCGTTAATTCGGGGAATAAAATCACTGTGTCGCGTGTAAAAATGTGAATTAAAGGCCTCTTAAGGAGAACGTTTATATATAAATATAATGCACTTTCGTTTACCTGTCCCGCGTGTGAAATCCGTCCCCGTTATCGGCGTTGACGCTTCAGGAGCTGATTTTAAAATTACTCCAGCGCTGACATTGACGATTTAATAAAAATAAAAAACACACAAATCGCCACTAGGAACGATTTGTCAGCCAAGGCTTGTACTCCAACAAAATATTAACAAGGACAAGGGAGGAGAAACCCGCGTTTTAACCCCGCCCCCCCTTAAAGGCGCCAAAATCGCGCACAGGGCCAGTGGCAGAATTACAGCGCGACTGAAGGTAAGTTTTGTAACATACCTATAATTTGGCCATTCACCATCTGTGACCTCCATACTTGATGCTTGCAAACATTACCATGAGATGACACTAGTGGACTAGTCAACATTGTATCAGAGCCAAAGGTACACAAAAATGCTGGAGAAACTCAGCGGGTGCAGCAGCATCTATGGAGCGAAGGAAATAGGCAACGTTTCGGGCCGAAACCCTTCTTCAGACTGATGGGGGGTGGGGAGAAGAAAGGAAAAAGGCGGAGGAGGAGCCCGAGGGCTGAGGGATGGGAGGAGACAGCCCGAGGGCTGAGGAAGGGCAGGAGACAGCAAGGGCTAACAGAATTGGGAGAATTCCATGTTCATGCCCCCAGGATGCAAACTCCCCAAGTGGAATATGAGGTGCTGTTCCTCCAATTTCCAGTGTTGCCCGCTCTGGCCATGGAGGAGACCCAGGACAGAGTGGTCGGATACGGAATGGGAGGGGGAGTTGAAGTGCTGAGCCACCGGGAGGTCAGATTGGTTATTGCGGACCGAGCGGAGGTGTTCAGCGAACCGATCGCCAAGCCTCCGCTTGGTCTCACCGATGTATCAGAGCCAGCTGTTTGTTATTATCGTGGAGAACTGCAGACAGTTAAAGGAAGTGTACCCCTCCCAGTAAGGCTTGACGTTTACATCAGGAAGGAACAATCCGAAAATTGAAAGGTAGGGTGCAATGGTATGAAGCTTCAAAAATGAACAAATTGGAATCTGGAACCAACTGCATTTTGTGTTTGTCTTTCAGTATTTCTCATCTTGTAGTTGTGATGTAGGTTAGCTCTCAAAGGAACACAAGACCAGCAGTATTTCTACTCTTTGATTGTGATCATTGTAAATTTTACATTGTTTGGATGTGAAGTTTCAATGCACCCGTAGTCAGGATCACACTCTAGTCTGTCACAGTTAAATCTGAATGCCAGGCTAGCTTGGGATGAGTCATAGTTTGAGTTGAGAGGAAGATATGAGGTAATGAATTGGGTGTTGTTATAAAATGTAGAACATAGAACAGTACCGCACGGGAATGGTCCCTTCAGCCCACAATGTTGGTGCCAAACATGATGCCGTTATACTGATCTCATCAGTCTGCACATGATCCATATTCCTCTAATCATGCACTTATTATTGTGTCAAGCAGCATGGAAACAGGCCCATCCGTCCAACTCATCCATGCCAACAATAGAATCGTAGAGGTTACTTTAGTGAGGTAAATTCTATAACTTTTGTAATGGAAAAGAGTCCATTAGGATCATCAGCTTAATACAGCGATTGGTAAATAATTTCCTATTAAGCAGCAGGAAATGCTTTTAATTTTCTTTTCTTATGATCTATAAATGTGCTGGTTGTCAGTATTGCTATGGCTTGGATTTTGCGATGTGATAAAGTGGTTTGAATGAAGCATGCCAACATAAGTGTGCAATTTAAGCCATAGTTACAAAGCGCTGAGAGTTGCTAGCTAACCAGGCACCTTGCCATTCGCTATACAAAAGTGGCAGCTCACTCTGAAACATCCCTCCAGTTTAAAGTTGCTGCATTTTCGCATTCATTTCTCCATTAAATAGCACAGGAAGTCTGTTAATTAACAGTATAAGAGGCCTTTGTTTACATTGATAATTATTAATATCTGCCTGTGAACATATAGTCAGAAATTATACTTTATCATTCCTATTTCCCAATATTTCTGGCCCGTCTTCCATTTCATCCCTATATATCTGGTACTTGGTCCTTGTTGATCCTGAAATCTCGTTGGCGAGAACTTTTGACCTTCTACACTATGGTTGCTGCTGCCCAGTTTCTTTGCTGCAAAGCTTTCTTAAAACCTAAATACACACAGACAATTCTGCTAGTCTGGGTCACATTGATGAGACATGTGTGGTGACTTCTACTGTGTGTAGATATGGTGGGAGTACATGAAATAACCAGATTGTCAGTTAATAACATGAAATGTTGCAGCGTACTTTCTTGGAGTATGTTTTTGTGAGTTTTGCATTTATATTGCAATGTAACATTAAAATGTTTAGTTTAGTTTAGAGATACAGTGTGGTAACAGGCCCTTTGGACCACAGAGTCCGCGCCGACCAGCGATCCCCGTACAGTAACACTATCCTACACACACAGGGACAATTTACAATTTTACCAAGCTAATTGTCCAACAAACCTACAGTACATCTTTGGAGTGTGGGAGGAAACCAGAGCACCCGGAGAAAACCCATGCAGGTCACGGGGAGAACGTACAAACTCCATATAGACAGCACCCGTAGTCAGGATCACACTCTGGTCTCTGGCACCTTAAGGTAGCAACCTTGCCGCTGCGCCACCGTGCCGCCCTATGGTCGGCATAGGGCAATATCCTTCCATTGGAAGGAGAATTTATTGTTCCACTGTCTGCTTTTTATCATTCTTTTTAAATAATTTCTAATTTGCTCTGACATCGAAGGCTTTTACTTGGACTATTCCTACCTACTTGCTCTCAATAAGCATTTGAGATAGATAATTTATTTCCCATATGAGGGAAATGGTGATTTTACATTGTCTCCTGTACTGGCTGTTTTGCAAGTTGAAAGATTTGTCAGTGAAGGTTGATTCAGTCATTTGATGTTGAGATTTAGATGTAGAACAGCAAGTGACCCTGCTGAAACTCATGGACTCGCAAAACACTGTTGCAACTACCCATAAATGGTATCAGTACTTCACTAGTAAGCACATCATTTTTACTTTGAGGACATTAAATTACCGTCATTACGACTTGTATAATTGTTAGCCTTTTTTTGCAAAAGGTTCGTGAAAATCGATGCATTTATTTACCCATCCATCTGTGAACGTTGAAAATGCCATTAGGATTGAGCTGAAGTACAAAGGCACCTCTGATCTGGATATATGGAGCTTCCAGGCATTTCACAATAGTTAACATATCTGGACATGAATATTACATGTTGACACTTCAAAACAATATAATTCTCATCACATGCATTATAAATAGAAAACCTTCACAGATGGAGGATGTTTTTTCTTGTGCATTCCAACCTGACAAAATAGCAAAAATGAATATTTACATTACAGAAGTTTAGTTAAAGCATTATGTGCTTGAAAACCTAGCTGATATAACTCGATTTTAGAAACATATATTGCATTGCACTTTACATTGAAATAATATTTTTTTCAGTATTTAAGATGAAGTTCAATCATGTGTTGTCCAGTTCAAGTAGAGCAAAAATGGTGATGAATAGAACATGACGGGAAAATTTAGTTTGGATTTTCATTGTAAAGATTGTTATGCTGTTTGATAGTTTCGGTGACATTAAATCACAACCTATTCAGTTACATTTCTATCTACGAAAGGCACAAAGTGCTGGAGTAACTTAGCGGGTCAGGCAGCATCCCTGGAGAACATGGGTAGGTGACGTTTCGGGTTCAGACCCTTCGTCAGACTGAAGAACGGTCCTGATCTGAAACATCACCTAACCATGTTCTCCAGGAATGCTGCCTGTTCCGCTGAGTTACTCCAGCACTCTGTGTCTTTGTTTTGTAAATTGGCATCTGCAGTTCTTTGTTTCAACATTTCTATCTAGCTGGGTTTTTTTTACAGATATTTCAAATATACAACCTCCAAGTGTCTGAGAACTGGTTCAATCTAATTAGACTGTTTTCCAATAGGTATGGTTGCTGTATCTGAAGTAGCAAAGATAAATTGCTTTTGCTTGAACAATTCATTTTGTGGCACAAGTGTTTGTAGCAGGAAATCACTTAAGGAAAACCGGAGTGAAGGATTTGTTGGAATGCTAAAACTGTCATTGTCGATTCTTGCCAACTATTAAATACCCATTGCATTCCTTACCCTGTCCCAGTCTCTATATTAATCTCCCTTTCCCTTATTATCTCTTTCCCATCTTCTGTTTCTCACCTCAGGGCCCTGATGGATACAAGAGCACATTACTTTCAGTTTGCTCAAAGAAAAATCAGCAAATGTTTTAATGTGGTATTGGGGGCTTCACCTCATCTATATATCTATATCTATCTATACTATTACTAAAACTCTCATCTTGTTCTCTTCCGGTTTGCAGTTTTTAGATAAATTAGAGAATTCAATGTTCATACCGTTGAGTTGTAAGTGGAATAAGTGGTTCCACCAGTTTGCATGTGGCCTCACTCTGGCAATGGAGGAGGCCCTTAAATTTAAATTATTAATTAAATCTAATATTTAATTATCGATTGTTTGGTTATTATCACATTGCGTTTGTTGAACCGTGCCCTGCACAGATTGGTTGTAGTGTTTTTCTTTGACTATGGGAGGGACTATCTTTTGAATGTCCTTATTGGTTCATGATTAATGAATTGAAATACATTGAAAATCTTTGTTTAGCATGCTATCCAACGTTCTCATTCATACAATCAAACCATGTAGAATACAGTGTTACAGCTGAAGAGAAAGTGCAGATAAAAGAAAGTGTGCAAGGTGCAAAACTTAATTGGATGTTTCAGTTTTGGATATTCATTCTGTTCTCAACCTAATCTATTAATTTCCAGGAGTTAAGCACAATTATTTATACCACACTTCTATACCTAATAAAATAGCTGCATTATCGAGATTCTTAATCAGACGATGGAGATTCTTGCATTGCTGTTCAGGACCGAGGAGATAAATGACATGAGTGCGATAAATTTTCTAGATTTATCCTAGAGTAGACTTAAAAGATGGGGCAGATTTGGCAAGGATATTTTGATTTTCCCCTCAAAATTTCATATGTTTTAACAATCCTCTTCTGAGTTTCTATTTTCACCAAATATCAAATCTGCTTCGAACCAGAAAAATCTTGCAGCGCTTTCGAAAAAAAACTCTGATTGTTATCTTAAAATTTTGCATGGAACATGTGCGAGCTGTATTTTCCATCACGTTCATGATCTTCTTATTTTCAAATGTACAAATTTATCTTACAGTTGCTCAGTGTTGAGTGCAGAGCAAGCATCTGCCACAGCTTGTCCTCTCCTCAGGTTCTTTGTTTGTACTGTGATCAGTCCCATTTGCTGGGCAGCATCTCGTACATTTCTGTTCAAGTTTGACAGAGTCTGCTCTGTGCATTTCATTGGAGACACAAGGAAGTGCAGATGCTGGTACACAAAAAAACCCCAAAGTGCTGGAGTATCTCAGCGGATCAGGCAGCATGTTTGGAGAACGTGTATAGGTGACGTCTTGGTTGGAACCCTTCTTCGAAAGGATCTCATGAGTCTGAAGAAGGGTTCTGACCCAAAATGTGCCCTATCCATGTTTTCCAGAGATGCTGCCTGACCCACTGAGTTAATTCAGCAATTTGAAGATTTTGTGCCTTTCATTCATTTAGGTACAGGATTTTCCAACACCCTTGGTTCCAGAGCCTTGCCGGATTATCCATTTTGCCGGACCAACAGAGGTCACATAATAACGAAACAACACTCAACCTCTAACCCACTAATTGTACACCTCCCGCGTTTTTAAAGCACAGTTGATAGAAACTTAAATAAAACAAATATTAGATGTGAATTAAATGTGCTTATGCATGACACCACGGCTGCCAGTTGGGCCTTGTTTAGAAGCCACAGCTAGGGTTAAATCTAAGCAAAATAAGCGGAGAATTGCACAAAACCGCGGGATCACCACCAACAACTGCAGATGTAAACAATAACTCTTGCAGGACAGAGGTTCAGGTCCCGAAATAGCACCCGCCGCACGCAGCGCCATCTGTGGCAGTCCAGGGAATTTCAAGTGCACTCTCATAATTTTGTCCGGATTGAGGGAGGTGCAGGACATCAGTTGCCGGAAAATCGGTGGTGGACCTGTATCTCATTTTCAGCTGTTTTCGCCCAGTCCTTGTGTATCATCAGTATGTCTTGTCTCTTCAAGCATCCTTGCAATCTTTGGGAATAATGTTACACGTTGCACCACTGTCTCCCTGGAACGTCACCCATTTTCCTTTCACTCAGTAACAAAGAACTGTGTTGGTTACATGCCTGTCCATATCTGGTACCAATCCAGCTTCCCACTGACTGAGCCCAAAGTCATGACTTAAGTTTTATTATACTATGTTTCTGACGAGAAATAATAGTTGGTCTCTGTGACATCACAAACTGGAATTGTTCCTTTTCAAGTATTCTTATGCTTGTTACCAGTCCTTCACCCTCTGCATGCAAAAATGGTTAATTTTCTTGTATTTGTGACGTTCCTTTTCCTGCCATTTGTGTTTTCTGCCATCTACATATAGAATAATACAGGGTAGACAAGGGAGTGTGAAGAAGGGTTTCGGCCCAAAACGTTGCCTATTTCCTTCGCTCCATAGATGCTGCCTCACCTGCTGAGTTTCTCCAGCACTTTTGTCTACCTTACATTTTCCAGCATCTGCAGTTCCTTCTAGAACAATACAGCACAGGAACAGGCTCTTTGGCCCACACCATTTGTGCCCAACGTGATGCTAAGTAAAACTGATCTCATCTGCTTGCACAAGATCCATAACCCTCTGGTCCCTGCACTTCCTTGTGCCTATCTAAAAGCCTCTTAAATGCCACTATCATTTCTGCCACCACCATGATATCTGACAATTCATTCCAGCTCCCACTACTCTTTGTATAACAAAACTTGCCCAGCACATCTCCATTAAACTGTCGCCCTCTCCCCTTAAGGTTCTGACAGTCTACCTTATCTACGCCTCTCATAATTGTATATACTTCTAACAAGTCTCCCCTCCACTTCTGATGTTCCAGAGAAAACAATCCAAGTCTTTCCAACCTCTCCCTGTAGCTGAAAGCCTCTAATCCAGGCAGCATTCTGGTAAACCTCCCCTGCACCCTCACCAAAACTCCCACATCTTTCCTGCAATGTGGAGACTATAACTGCATGCAATACTCCAAACTATTACTCTTCTTTCCTTCCGTTTGACTAAATGGGCAGAATTATGTTGCCTTTATCCAATTTATTAGGCTTGGCTATGGACAGCTTTAAGCCATGTAGGAACTGATAGGTTTTGGTAGGCAAAAGTCTGTTAATCTTAACATGCATTCTCTTTAACATGAATTCAACACACAATCCAGCTGTGTATGAATGACTCCCTCTGATCGCCAATGTTACAATTAAAAGCCAACAACTTCATTTTGTTGGGGGTGTTTCATGTCTCTCCAACGTGAATCCATCCACTTGGTGATTGCTTGGAGGATTGCAGTAATTCTGAGAGTCTTTGAGAACCTCCTCCGGCATCTTACTGGGAGTTTTATTGGAGCTCTCTGCCTCGGTGGCCAACCAGATACAGCTTTACCCTCACTCTGGTTTCTCTTCACCATTCCCAGGTCAGGATAGCGATGCTGCCATTGCCCCCACACATTTAACAAGTTACATATCCCAAAGTTCATCTGCTAAGGCTGCATCGCACAGTTGCTTCTGTGTAAGTTGTTTCAGCTGTATCTACATACTATCTCAGTGAAACATTTCCAATCACACATCTTTATACATCTCTCAAACAAGACGTACCTATTCATAAACATGTTGCAGAAAGCTTAGTTGTTAAGAGCATCCTCAAGGATTGTATGTACCTTGTGTAATTAGCAGAAGGTTGTGAATAATGATTAATATATTTTGGGAACGATGCTTCCATTGCACTTGTTCTGTTAAACCTGTACAAGTGATCATAGGAACCTGATATACACTTAAAATGTCTCAAAGTTTGCTGCTTGTTGTAACAACAAACTCCTGGCAAAAATCATTTGCTGTCAAAACAGATCTGTTTCCATGTTTGTGGCTTGTCTGTTTATGGTTGTGATGCATTGTTTGTTCATGGCATATTTGCTATTTCTAGGCTTCTGCTTTTAGCCTTCTGGTGAAGGTTGCCTGCTGGCAATATCTGCTGTTAATACAGTCTGATTCTGAAGTTATGTTCTATCCAGGGGCACAAATAAGGTTTTGTTTCCTTTCTTCAGCTGAAAGCACCGTAAAAGCCTTAAAGCCACTCTTGGTCTCACAAAATACTCGACAGTTTTTGGATTCCTGACAAATCCCAAACCTTAATGGTAATTTCAGTTGCTTAATAAACAGAGAACCACAGGAATAGAAAAGACAACTGCAAGCCACTTGGCTTGGAGTGTCGAATTCCGTTTGCATTGTTGAGCAGCTACATCAAGAATTATTGTGAAGGCAGCTTAGAACACTGTGATCCAATTTTACTCCCACATTCCACAAATGTGCGGGTTTGTAGGTTAATTGTCCTCTGTAAACTGCTCCAAGTGTGTAGGAAGTGGATGCGAAAGTGGGATAACATAGTGTTAGTGTGTAGGAAGGAACTGCAGTTGCTGGTTTTCACCGAAGCACAAAATGCTGGAGTAACTAAACGGGTCAGGCAGCATCTCTGGAGAAAAGGAATAGATGATGTTTCGGGTTGAGATCCTTCTTCAGCTCGAGAGTCGGGGGAGAGGGAAACTAAAGGTATGAAAAGGCACAGAACAGATCAGAACTGGCACCAATGACCCAGGAAAGGTGGAGCCCACAATGTTCCATTGTTGGATGTAGAAGAGATGATAATGGAGAGATACAAACAGTGAAACTAGCAGGAAGACTAGGATGAGGAGAGACAGAGAGGGAGGCAATTTATAGGGCCTGTCCCACTTACGTGTCCTTGGCACGCAAATTACGCGACCTCGTGGTCGCGTTGAGGCGCACGGGGCCGGTCCCACTGAGAAGCGCGGAGGGGTATGTAGTTGTGCGCGACATCGCGCGGGGCTCCAAAATTTTTGTAAAGAACGAAATCTTCGCGCGCCAACGGCTTGTCATGTAACTGACGGCCAAAGTGGGACAGGCCCAAGACCCTGGTGCGACACAACGTCTCACCTGCTCCTTCTTGACCTCAGCGCAGCATTTGATACTGTCGACCACACCATCCTAATTGACCGTCTCCGGTACGGGGTTGGTATTGATGGCACTGCCCTGAGCTGGTTCATCTCCTACCTCAAAGGTAGGAGTTTCTCGACTAACATAGGCAACTCTTTCTCCTGCCCAGCTAATCTCTGCTGTGGGGTTCCACAAGGTTCCATCCTTGGCCCCATTCTCTTCTCCCTGTATATGCTCCCCTTAGGCCAAGTCATTGAAAGGCACGCCATTTCCTTCCATTGCTACGCAGACGATACACAACTCTATCTCCCTCTGAAGCCCAAAAACCAATCAAATCTGCTTAACCTTACCCGCTGCCTCGAGGATATAAAGTGTTGGATGGCCCAGAACTTCCTCCAACTAAACGAGAGTAAGTCTGAGGTCATCCTTCTCGGCCCCTCGGACTCAATCAAAATGATAGCAGGCAGCCTTGGAAGCCTTACCCCACTACTCAAACCTCACGTCAAAAACCTTGGCGTGATATTTGACTCAGCACTGAAATTTGAAAAACAAGTCAATGCCGTGGTAAAAGCTAGCTTCTTTCAGCTTCGGACGATAGCTAAAATAAAACAATTCCTCCACTTTGATGACCTCGAAAAGATCATCCACACATTTATCTTCTCCCGCCTAGATTACTGCAACTCCCTTTACACTGGCATCAGCCAATCTTCCCTGTCCCGCCTGCAACTGGTCCAAAATGCCGCAGAGAGACTCCTGACGGGCACCCGAAAAAGGGACCACATCACCCCGATCCTGGCCTCTCTCCACTGGCTCCCTGTGCGTTCCGTATACATTTCAAGATCCTCCTCTATGTCTACAAAGCCCTCAATGGGCTTGCCCCCACCTACATTAAAAGTCTTCTCACCCACCACTCCACCTCCAGGTCCCTCAGATCGGCAGACTTGGGGTTGCTGAATATCCCGCGGTCTAGGCATAAGCTCAGGGGGGACTGCGCCTTTGCGGATGCAGCTCCTAGACTGTGGAACAGCATCCCCCTTCCCATCAGAACTGCCCCCCTCCATCGACTCCTTTAAGCCAAGACTAAAAACCTATCTATACTCCCAAGCCTTTCTTGACATCCTCTGAGCGAGGGCTATATGTATATATGTATGTAGTATGTTTGTTTATACTATTGTTATAACAAATGTAAAGCACTTTGGCCAATGAGAGTTGTTTTTTAAATGTGCTATATAAATAAATGTGACTTGACATGACTTGACCTCCAACAGCAACAGAAGCAGGCAAACGATCGCCGAACTCGGCCTGGGGCTCACGGCCGTTGCGGTCCGGATCTGCCCCCACTTCTACTCCCAGAGCGGGGCCAAGAAAATTGAAGATAGACACAAAATGCTGGAGTGACTCAGCGGGACCGGCAGCATCTCTGGAGAGAAGCAATGGGTGACGTTTCAGTTCAAGACCCTTCTTTCAGACTGAAGAAGAGTCTTGACACGAAACATCACCCATTGCTTCTCTCCAGAGATGCTGCCGGTCCCACTGAGTTACTCCTGCATTTTGTGTCCATCTTCAAATGACGTCAAGCGCTCCAGACGGCTGTGCGCATGCATGAAATCGCGCCCGACCTTCGCGGGACCGTCGCGCCTCAACACGAGCTAGAATACTAACTAATAACATATTATCCTCGAAATTCCAACTATCAAGAGGAAATAGACAAGGATGCTCATTATCACCACAACTGTTTGCTCTCATTATTGAACCGCTAGCAGAAAAAATTAGAATACACCCTGATATCCATGGATATAATACTAAAGATTCATATAATAAAATATCTTTATACGCGGATGATATATTACTGTACATTACAAAACCTCAAATCACTATACCAAATATATTAAATTTAATTGAAGATTTTGGATCTTTCTCTGGATATAGAATAAATTGGAATAAAAGTGAAATGATGTCAATAAAACCGAAAGATTCAACACATCTTTTAAAATTCCCTTTTAAAATAGCTACAGAAAAATTTAAATATTTGGGAATCGAAATTACCAGATCATATCAAGGTATGTTTAGGGCAAATTTTGACCCCTTACTTAATAAATTAAACACACTAATTAAATTCTGGAAAACGCTCCCGATGTCTTTAATAGGCCGAATAAACGCAATAAAAATGATCTTTTTACCACAAATTTTATACCTATTTCAATCAATTCCTATATACTTACCAAAGAAGTTTTTTAAAAAACTCGACTCAGATATCACTAATTTTATATGGGACTATAAATCACATAGAATACAAAAAACTCATCTGAATAAACCTAAAGTATTAGGGGGTTTAGCACTACCTAATTTTATGTATTATTATTGGTCAGTAAATATTAAAAATATGATTCAACTGATGGATAACTCCGCCCAGCAAGCGGACTGGATTGTAATGGAGAAAGAGGATTGCTCCTCTAGAAACATTGGAGCGATCCTCCTCTCTCCAATGAAATTGAATAACATAAATTATAATAAGAACCCAATTATTCATAGTACAATCCGAATTTGGAAACAAATAAAACAAAATTTAAAATTAAGAAATGTATCACTTTTATTACCTATAGTCAATAACCCTTCGTTTAATCCTTCTATTATAGATAAAGCTTATACACAATGGGATAGATTAGGAATTAAAACGCTTGGTGACTTGTATGAAACTGGAAAATTACTTTCATTTCAACAATTACAAATAAAATATAAACTCGGAAATAATCAATATTTCAAATACTTTCAAATATGCGACTATTTGAAAAAATATACAAAAGATCATCATAATAACCCAGCAGATGTACTGGACGAGGCAATGCAGATAAAAGCGGAATCAGCAAACTTAATATCATATTTGTATAATATTATCTTAAATGCACAAATACCATCTACGGAGGGTATCAGAAGAGACTGGGAACAAGAGTTAGCTATTAAAATTTCAAAGGAAAGTTGGAATGAATACTTATTAAACGTGCATAAATGCTCGATTAATGTAAGACACACTTTAATACAATTTAAAATTTTACATAGATTATATTATTCGAAAACTAAAATTCATAAAATTTTCCCAAATGTATCATCTATTTGTGATAAATGTCAATCCCAAGAAGCTACTATAACGCACTCATTCGTTTCTTGTACAAAAATTCAAAAATTTTGGAATGAAATTTTTGAAATCTTTACAAAGTTATTTAAAACAAGACTGATACCCAAAGCAGAATGGATTATCTTCGGTATAACGGAAGATGGTCCAGATCTAAATGTGTTTCAAAAGAAACTAATGGACTATGGGTTAATAACTGGAAAAAAGCGAATTCTAAAATTTTGGAAGAAGGCTCCAATACCAACTATAAATATGTGGATTTCAAATATGTTTGAAACATTACACCTAGAAGAGATAAGACTCCTCCTAGCAGGTAAACCAGATCACTTCCACCTGACGTGGTCTGCATTTATAGAATTATTACAAACATAGGGTGCAAAAGTACTTTAACACGACCATGAGGTCGCATAATTAGCGTGCCAAGGACACGTAAGTGGGACAGGGGCTTTAGGGTTAATTGAAATTAGGGAAATCAATATTCACATCGCTGGGGTGTAAGCTGCCCAAGCAAAATATAGGGTGCTGTTTCTCCAATTTACATGTGGCCTCACTCTGACAATGGAGGAGACCCAGAATAGAAAGTTCAATATGGGAATGGGAGGGGGAGTTAAAATATTTGGCAACCGGGAGATCGCGCAGGACTAGGCGGACTGAACGTAGGTGTTCAGCGTGTGAGAACTAGTATGAATTGGTGATTGATGATCAGCATGGACTCAGTGTTCCGAAGTGCCTGTTTCTTTGCTGTATCTCTTTTTTTTTTAAATGGTCACCATGAGATTTTATGTACAAATGAAAGTTTTGCACTAGCGATAACAATGATGCTTTGAATAGTAGTTTGTATCAACAACACCTGGTTTCCCTTCCTACCATGTTGAGGTTTCTACTGCCTCTGGTTGGTGATAAAAATACAAATAGGAGACAGTGGGAGTAAAGTGTAGCAATGTTACAAAATTTTGAGATTTAAAAAATAAAGTCTGCAATTTATCCCATCAGATAAAGCATAAAAAGAAGTTTAATTTGACACCTAATTCACTTTCATATCTTCAGTATTAAAAATGTTATGGCCATTTTCATACTCGGAAATTAGCATCTTGTTCCCTATTGCTTTTCCATTGACTTAACACAAAAGCTGTGATCGAGGACAGTCAAAAGCCCATAACTTTCTTAAAAATTAAGAGAACTGAAATAAATTTTCAGTTATTATAGATTGAAGCATTCTGAAACAAATATGAAACAATCTTACTTAGATGACATGAAATTAAAGCATATAATTAGTTAAGGCTCTGTCTTACGGTGTTGCGGTCATCGGCGGTGAAGCGCGGCTTTGCCTGTAGAGGGGACCGCACGGCAACGGCGAGAGCGCCGAGCCTATGCCACGGGAGCGCCGCACGGATGCTGCGTGGGGGCCGAATGATTTAAATACGGCTGGTCCCACGTGCTTGCGGTAAGTAAAAAAAAAGGGCGGGCCGACTGCGATGACGTCATTTTGGATTTGCGGGGCTGTGGCGGCGGCCGTCCTGATCGCGGCGCTGTAGCGGTGGCTGTGGCGGCGGCCGTGCCGCACACGTGACTCACTAGCGGCGGCTGTGGCGGCGGCCGTCCTGATCGCGGCGCTGTGGCGGTGGCTGTGGCGGCGGCCGTGCCGCACACGTGCCTCACTGGCGGAGGCTGTGGCGGTGCAAGTTCGACGCACGGCGCTCGAGCCACACTGGCGGTGGCTGTGGCGGCGGCCGTGCCGCACTCGTGCCTCACTGGCGGAGGCTGTGCGGTAGGGACATATTTTTGAACAGTGTTGGTTTTATTTTAGCACCGTGCGGTGTTGGGAACAACGCCGCACGGCCCCGGAATTGTGCGTTTGACCGCGTGCACGGTCTATGGCGGCCCAGGAGCGGTAGATTCTTCCCGTTTCGCCGCCAATGACCGCAGACTCGTGAGACAGGCCTTTAAGTTACCTAATTGTAGCTAATTACAAAATTCAATCACTAGATCTAAACATCTATCAATTTCTTAAGAATAGATTAACATTTTTAAATAGCCTAAGTGTCCAAATAACATTCACACAAGAATTCACAATATAACATAATTTTTAAATCTCATTGTCATGAATTTACAGGCCAAATGGAAGGAATTGAATGTTTAATACCTGTAAATTAATGGGCATTTAAATCATCTTGTGAGTGAGGATTTCTGGAATGCGATCTTTTGGAACGTTGATTTGCGGTAATTTTAACCCCGTATCGGCATGAAAAATACTGCCGTTAGTTCGGGGAATAAAATCACCGTTTCGCATGAAAAAATGTGAATTAAAGGCTTCTTAAGAAGCACTTTTATACATTAAAAGAAACCACTTTCGTTTACCTGTCCCGTGTGTGAAATCCGTCCCCGTTATCGGCGTTGACGGCTTCAGGAGCTGATTTCAAAATGACTCCAGGGCTGACATTGACGATTTAATAAAAATAAAAAATTCACAAAACGCCCCTAGGAACGATTTTTCAGCAAACGCTTGTACTCCAACGAAATATAATTCAGGACAAGGTAGGAGAAACCCGCGTTTTAAGCCTGCCCCCCCCTTAAAGGCGCCAAAATCGCGCACACGGCCAGTGGCAGAATTACAGCGCCATTGAAGGTAAGTATTGTAACATACCTATAAAGTGCATGCGTTATTATTATCAATTTTGTTTTGATGTACCATTGCAGATTTGATCATGGGACATTTTTTGGCATGGCACCACTGGCATTGCTTAATTACAAGGCATTTAATGATGTGACATTAGCCCGTTTTGCAAATATTATTTCACCTAAGTTAGTTGAATACCTTTAGTCCAAAGTAATATATTGGACCTTTTGATGAATCACAATTTCTAATTAAAAGTGCACAATAAAGAATACAAATATGTAAAGCTATTTTAAATCAAAACTAATTCAGTATTTCTAGAATATGTTTCTGTAATATATGTAATACAACAATTTAAATTACTAATTTCTAACAAGATTTTAAATAATTGTGACATATTCAATTCAGAGCAGGTTATAGAAATAAATAAGAAAGTAAAATAGTACATTTCATGAACTCTGCTGAAATCGTGCTTAAGGAAGTTGAGGAATTGTTAAAATTGCCTCAAAATAGTAAGATTAAACGAGAACTTACCAGTTTGAAGTTTGATCTTTATTTTATGAGGAGTAACGTTGAGGGATTACGTGAAGAAGACCCCGTCCAGCCGCACACGCGTCAATCTTTCAAAGCAGCGGAGTGACAATCACAGACGATAATTACTGAAGTATGATAGTAAGATGCATAAAGACTTAGAAGTACCAGCTTGATCCTTTTATGAGGGTGGGAGCGGAGGGCACGTAATCCCTCAACGTTACTCCTCATAAAATAAAGATCAAACTTCAAACTAGTATGTTCTCGTTTAATCTTACTATTTCACTTCGGAGTCACGTGAGTGACTACGTGAAGATTTCAAAGCTCTGTGATTTCACACCGTGGATTCAAATCCAGGTGTTCACTGCATCGATTGACTCTATTTGAGTAAGCACAATCAACAATGCATAACCACAACATTTGAATGTAATCAGTTAATGGTTTTATTTATTTTAATAAAAGTAACAAAATTAGGCCCATTTATTATAATGGGGGATTTAATACTGTATCCAGCACGGCATCACCAAACCCTCTGAGATCTTTAATCTCCTTATGGTAATACTTGTGAAACATCTGTTCACTTGCCCATCCTGCGGCCGCGAGAATAAGGTCTATTGCACGTCTGAATCCCTGGCCGCTGATGTTGATGCCGCCCTGGTGGAATGAGATTTAATTTTATCAGTATCAATACCTGAATATCTCAACACCTGTTTCAACCATCGTGAAATTGTTTGTGTTGACACTTTCTTATGAGGCTTTTTATGACTAATAAAAAATGCCAATTCGGTGCCTCTTAAAACTTTTGTTTTTTCTAAGTAACATTTCACATATGTTACTACACACAGTCGTGGATCTGTAGGATATGCTAAAAATTCCAACTTGCATCCTGTGAACCCAGGTCTACTTTGCTTCAGTAAATCATAGACATAGAATGTCACGGCATTTGGCCCTACTTTCATTCTATCAATTCTGAGTTTCTGTAATGTTTGAACTCTAAGCTGAAACTAATGCCATGAGCATAACCAATTTCATGGTGATTTTGGATAATGACAGAGTTTCAACTGGATTCCAATTCCTTAGCAACATCAGTACATCTTTTACATTCCAAATTTCTGTATACCTACGTCTGGGAGGATTAGAGTTGAAAATTCCTTTCATAAACCTACAGACCCAAGGATGTGCTCCTATTGGAGTTTGTTCTGATTCACTGCTTAAATATGCAGAGAGTGCACTTCGTGCAGTATTAATTGCACTATAAATTAATTTTAATTCATAGTATAGAGTAGAAAGGAACTCTATTACATCTGAAATTTCTGCTGGGTTATATGCAATATGTTTCCCTGAACAAAACTCCTCCCATTTCTTTATATAGGAGATGTACTGCTTCTGGGTACTATTCCTCCAGGCTGCTGTCATAACATCCACCGTACGGTCTGATAATCCTTTCCAAGATATGGCCTTAGAATCTGCAAATCAACAAACCAATACGATCAGGGATGTGGTTCATCAGTCACAGGGTGTACAAGCAGTTTAATCTGCTTTGGAATAACCATAAGGGTTTTTTTTGTTGTTGATTATTTTTAACACCAGTGGGTACCATAGCTGTTTAGGCCATTCTGGTACTACCAAAATCCCTGAGGCTGAATCTTGTTTAATTTTCTGTATGCATCTGTGGATTAAACAAAATGGCGGAAACGCATACAGAAACATACCACCCCAATGTAGCGAGAAAGCATCCACCGCTACTGCTCCAGGATCAGGTTCCCATGACACATACTTAGGCAACTGGTGGTTCAATCTTGATGCAAACAGATCAATTTCTGGCATTCCAAATTGTGTGATAATTTGTGTGAATATTTTCCGATTTAACATCCATTCTGTATTATCATTAAATTTACGTGATCTTTTGTCTGCAATTGTATTAATTTTTACCTGGTAAATATATTGCTGACAGCCAAATTTTTCTGGCAATACCCCAGGTCATAATTTCATTTGCCAATTTATCACATGATTCTGATTTTATACCACCCATGTGATTTATGTATGCTACAGCTGTAGTATTGTCAACCTGTACCTGAACATGCACATTTCCCATATCAGTGCAATAAGCTCTAAGGCCATAAAATGCGCCTAATAGCTCTAGGTAATTGATTCCCAGATTTTCCAGCAAAGGTACTTCATTCACATTCCACCTACCTCCACAGCTGGAAATCATGTTAGTAGCGCCCCAACTCAGCGCACTTACATCAGTCTGTAGAGTGACGGAAGGTGTTTCTACCAGAACATTTCTGGAAGCATTAGAAACATTGTTAATCCACCATTCTATTTCTGTAATGGATGAATTGTTAATTTCATGGGCCTGTCAAAATGCCCTCTATTCATTTTTAACGCTTGTACCTTAGCTCTCTGTAAACATTGATAATGCAATGGTCCAAACGTGACCGCTGGAAACCCTGCAATTAATTTGCCTAGCAAGCTTGCCACTTCTCTAATTGAAGGTGTGTCCTCGTTAATGAGTTTTATGCAACCTTCAATTAACTGCAGCTTTTTATCTTTTGGCAAAGTGATTACCATGTGTTCGGAGTTAATTGTGACCCCTAGGTGATCAATCTTTTTGCTTGGTAATAATTTAGATTTTTGTAGGTGAATAATGAAACCTAATTTCTCAAAATGTATTTGACTCTGGATACTGACAATTTTGCAGCAGCCAAAGTGTCCCCTACAATGAGGATATCATCTAAATAAGCCATTAATACATGGCCCTCAGCTCTTAACAGAGCTAAAATTGGTTTGAGCAATTTAGTGAATAATCTTGGTGCTGAAGTCAGACCATTGGGCAATGCTTTAAATTGCCATAACTGACTCATCCATCTAAATTTCAAATATCTTTGATCATTACCATGCATTGCCACGGAATAATATGCATCTTGCAGATCTATGCTTGCCATGTAGCAATTTTCTGTGATTAGCTGAATTGCATTAGTAAATGTTTCCATTTTGAAATGTTTGTATTGTACATAAAGGTTAAGATTTGTCAGATCCGGGACTTCCGGTGGCGCTATGGAGTAGGAGAGACTCGCGCCGACTAGCTCCGGGAAAAAACCGTTGAAAACGGGGGAAAAAGACGGGACCTACCTCTAGAAAACGGCACCGAGTGTTTGTAACAGGTCTGTGACGTCATCAGGCGCGCGACACCGGCAGCATGTCGACTCAACATACCCCCCCCCAAGACGAGAAAAACCGGCAAGGGAAAAGAGGTAGGCCCAACTGAAGCCTCGGGCTCAGTTTTAACAGCATCCCAAGAAGATATCTCAAGGAAGAAAAAACAGATGTGGAAGAATTAAGAACCTTCCTGACACAGGAAATCTCTAATATAATGAAATAATTTAAAAATCTTAAACAGGAGCTGAAATCTTTAAAAGATGAAATTAAAGAACAAATTAAAGATGAGGTTACAGCTTCTGTGCATGAAGTTCTGGAAGACTGGAAATTAACCATGGAAGAAAATATGCATCAAAATACTGAAGAAGTATATGATAAACTGAATTCGATGGAATCCAGATTTGATGCTAAGTTGGAGCCTATCCTCCAGACTTTAAATCAACACCACGAGGCTGTAAAGGAATTGGAGGAAATTGCTGAGACGAGCACCGAAACTACAAATAAACTTATTGCCGAGAACAAACGCCTATCAAAGTTATTACATCAAATAACCGAAAAATGTATTGACTTGGAGGGATGACAGAGACGTCAGAATTTAAGAATCGTAGGCGTCCAGGAAGGCAGAGAGGGGAATCGTGACCCTCGCGAATTTGCTGCAGATCTGCTGAAAAAAGTCTTGAAACTGGATCAAGCACCGTTAATTGCCCGAGCGCACAGAGTATCAAGACGTCGCCCAAGGGAGGGCGCCCCCCCAAGACAACTGATAGTGAAGGTGCAATATGACCATGTTTTGGATGATATGATGAAGATAATTGTTCAAAGCAGAAACCTCGCATTTGAAGGAGACAAGATAAGCATATTTAGAGATTATCCTGTGGAAGTCGCGAAGAAGAGAGCGCTGTTTACAGAAACAAGAAGAATACTTAAGAATATAAACAATTTGAGATATGGACAATTATATCCCGCAACATTAAGAGTGACCTATGAGCGGAAGGAACATTTCTTCGTCAAACATACAGAGGCACTTGAATTTGCCCAGAGCATCGTGAATAAGACCGAAGATTGAATAATAGTCTACACCCAACATTCACCTGAAGACAGTGGAAACTGTTATCCTGCAGAGAAGAGATGGAACTTTAAACTATAATTTTTAAGAACTGTCCCCATTCTTCTTGCAGATTTTGTCCAAGATCTGTGGGAAGAATTGGGCAATTATCTCACTACTGATACATAATATTTACATCTTAGTACTAATTTCTAACAATTAATTCTAATCACGAATACTAATCAATACTAATTATTGTTAACTGGACCAACTTAGAATTGATTAAAAGTATGAAATATAAGTAAAGTGTGATCCAAGTAATTAATTAATAAAATATGGGAAGTTTTTTCCTTGCTATTTTGGATATTTGGATATTTTAGACTTTGATTACTCTTTAACAATGTTTTTTGATTACTCTTTAATAATGTTTTTTGATTACTCTTTAACAATGTTTTCCCCCTTTTTTTTATTTTTTAATTTTAAAAAAAGAGGAAAAATATTTTTAGCTTGCTATATGATACTAACATTTTAATTGGAGACTAACAAATACTTCAATTATGGAATAAAACTATTGTTTCCCTCCCCCCCCCCCCCCATAAATTGTTTTCATTGTAATTGAAACTTTTCTTTTAAGGAAAGTACGGAGCTAGTAATATTTGTTTTTTTAACAAAAGCTATGGAAGTCTTTAGATGTTTAGCCACACTAGGGTGGCTATCACTAACTGCACTAATCATAGTTGTAGTTTTCTTCTTTTTCTACTCTTTACACGTTACTAAAACAACATTTTATTACCTTTTCTATCTTATGTTATATTATATTTTGTATTTGGAATGGAATTATATGTTTTATTTAGGGAGATATGTCCGGATGAAAAACCGACAAGACTTAGAATTCATCTACCTGAGGTTCAAGTATAAGGTAGGGTTTAATGCGCTGAGCCATCTGCTCCAACATAGACCACTTTAATCACAAGATGCAAGACGTTAATATGAAAATTGGGGGTGAAGGAATTAAATTCTGTAGCTGGAATGTTAAGGGAATTAATGAACCAATCAAGAGAGGTAAAGTATTAGCCTATTTAAAATCACTTAAAGCAGATGTAATATTTCTCCAGGAATCACATCTTAAAAAGGAAGCACAACACAGATTGAAAGCCAAATGGATTGCTAAAACGTATCATTCTTCATTTTCACATAAATCTAGAGGGGTTGCAATATTAATTCGTAAAGGTATACCCTTTAAACATATATCAACGACAGAAGATATTGAAGGCAGATATATTGTATTAGTAGGGGAATTATCCTAAAAAAAAGTGACTCTCCTTAATGTGTATGGACCAAATTTGATAGCCCCCTGTTCTTTAAGAGAATGCTTAACATTATCCCGGAATGTACACAACATAACTTAATTATCGGTGGAGACTTAAATTGTACACTGGATGCTTACTTGGATAGATCATCAAGTCAAAGAAAATTAAAATCTCAGTCAAGTGAATTTCTAAATTCATATATTAATACTACCAACATTAAGGATGTTTGGAGAATTGAAACCCCATCTGGTCGAGAATACTCATTCTACTCACCCGTGCATAAAACTTACTCAAGGATAGACTATTTCTTAGTAGACTCTAAACTTATCCCATTTACCTATAATTCGCAATATCATAATATTATAATATCGGACCATGCTCCACTAACATTTATGATTAAACTAAACGGAATGACCGAGACAAAGACACAATGGAGACTTAACCCCCAAATCTTGAAAGAAAAGCTATGTAATGAATACCTCGTAAAACAGTTTAATATGTTTTTCGAGGCTAATGACAGCCCTGGAATCTCCGCCTCCCTTCTTTGGGAAACATTTAAAGCATTTGTGCGAGGAGCATTAATCTCCTCCCAATCATTTATTAACAAAGAGAATAGGGCCAAACAACAGTCTTTGGAAATGGAAATAAAGCAATTAGACATAGAAAATGCAATAGCACCATCTATGGTAAAACACAATAAAATTGCAGTACTGAAATATAAGTTAAACAAGATATACTCAGACCAAGTAATAAAACTATATCAACGTACAAAACAATTATTTCGTTAGATGCTGAAAAGGCATTTGACCAGGTAGAATGGACATATTTATTTTCGGTAATGAAAAAATGTCAATTGGGAGAGAAGTACTGTACATGGGTTAAATTGTTATACTCTAATCCAACAGCTAGAATATTAACAAATCAAATGTTATCAGCCAAATGTAATCTTTCTAGAGGTTGTAGACAAGGATGTTCACTATCCCCACTATTATTTGCTCTTGCAATTGAACCATTAGCAGAAAGCGTTAGAAACCATCCAGGAATACATGGATACAACACTAGAGATACAAGGAATAAAATTTCCTTATATGCAGATGATGTATTAATATATATTACAAAGTTAGAAACTAGTATTCCAAATCTATTAAATCTAATAACACAATTTGGTCAGTTCTCAGGATATAGGATTAATTGGAATAAAAGTGAAATCATGCCAATAACAAAATTCAACTTAAATACAATACAACAATCCCCTTTTAAAATAGTTAAAGATAAACTTAAATATTTAGGAATCTATGTAACTAAGACATATACCTCTTTATTTAAACAAAATTTTCCATCCTTACTCAATAAATTACACAAACATATTCAGTACTGGAAAACACTTCCTATTTCAATGCTTGGTAGAATTAATGCTATAAAAATGATTTTCTTACCGCAACTACTATATTTATTTCAATTAATTCCGATATATATTCCAAAAAACTTTTTCAAAAAAGTCGACTCCATTGTTACAAGCTTTATTTGGGATTATAAGAATCATAGAATAAGTAAAAAACATTTATGTAAGTCAAAGAGCAACGGAGGTTTGGCCTTGCCAAATTTCTTATTTTATTTTTGGGCAGTCCATATTAAAAACATGAATTTCTGGCTGGAAGAAATGGACCAACAACCAGAATGGTTAAGGATGGAAAAGGAAGACTGTTTACCTTTTGAAATAGGTTTGATTATATTTGCTACCACAAAATTGCATTAAAAAACCTATAAGGAAAACCCTATAATACATAGTGGAATACGAATTTGGAAACAATTAAAAAAGGCTTTAAAACTGAATAATATACCACTATGTCTTCCCATTGTAAATAATCTTCTATTCAAGCCATCCATATTGGATAGAGGTTTTATACAATGGAAAAATTATGGAATTAAAAGGATTGGACATCTTTATAGGGAAGGCATCTTTCTGTCATTTCAAGAGTTACAACAGAATCATGGACTACACTCAAATAACTTTTTCAGATATTTACAAATTAGAGATTATGTTAAATCCAATACACAAGTTTATAGGACTAGGGAACCAGAAATTCTTGATGAATGTTTGAATAAGCATCCTAACACTGAAAAATTAATAGCTTATATTTATAACATTCTCCTAAATAACGAGGTACCACCGATGGAACTATATAGACATAAATGGGAAAATGAGTTAGGTTATCCTATTACGAAAGATATTTGGGACGAAAGTTTACAACATATACATCAATGTTCGTTAAATGCCAGACATGCTTTAATACAATTTAAAGTCTTACACAGATTACATTACTCCAAAATAAAACTAAATAGAATTTCCCCACATATCTCTCCTATATGTGATAAATGCCTGCATCTAGAGGCCAATTTAACACATACCTTTGCAAATTGTATAAAAATTAAAAATTTCTGGACTGATATTTTTCAAATAATTTCTGAAGTTGTTAATACCAAATTGGCTCCAGACTCAAAATTAATAATACTTGGGATATCAGAACAAAGTTTAACACACAACAAGCCAAACAAACTTCCTTGACTACAGTATAATAACTGGGAAAAAATTAATATTAAAATTCTGGAAAGGCCCTACAACCCCCACAATTAAAATGTGGATTGTGGAAATGTCGGAGACCCTACATCTAGAAAGAATTAGATTTGTCTTAATGGACAAGCAAGAACTTTTTGTTAAAATATGGGCTCCATTCATTGCCTATTTGAAGGGATAGAGCGGCCCAGCGCGAAAGCCCGACTGAAACTTGATATCAGGATTAGATGTAATTATATTTCATAACCTACGAACTTATCTCCTATGACGTATTATAAGTAATTCATTCCACCTCTTTTTCTTTTTTGATATTGTAAATCTTCTTTCTCTCTATTTTTCTTTTTCTATCTATATTAAAAAAAAACACTAGCAGAATTAACTGACAATTGACAAATTTAGTAATGTATGAGTGATTGATGTATGTGAAAAGTTTTTTCTTCTCCTATTATAATATGTTACTCTACATTAAAAAGAAAAAGAAAAAAAAAAAGATTTGTCAGATCCAATATGGTTCTACATCCACCATCCTTTTTTGTTCTTGGAAAGATATTTGATACAAACTGATGGTGTTGTTCTACTGACTTCTCTATTACCCCCTTTTTGGTTAAAGTTTCTAATTCTCCTTTGATCAACTTTTCTCTTCTTTTGAGAAAATTCGTGACCAGTTTGAATTTTCTTGCCTTGAAGGATCCAAATGTGGATAGAACTCAATTTTGAATCCTACAATGCTGTTTAGAATAAATAAATCATTTGTCTTCCTTACCAGACCAGGACCCCCTACCTCGGGGTTTGCCACCGGCCATTGTTGTCCCCTTCTGGTAGGCATATTGTAACCTCCACGTATCCCCCGGTGCAGCACGCCAACGTGTATACGAGAATGATCGACTTGTTCCTTCTCCAGCACCAGCATTCCGCCTGTAGGGATACTGCCTTCGCACTGCTCAGCTCAGCATTGGTGGTCGCATCATCATACCACTCAGGTTTATTATTATTATTATTTTTTTTTTTTAACTCTCCAAACAGCAGATTTAGGCATTTGTATGTTGGTTGGTTTGCAGAGCCCTGCATACTTAGGATGAATATTTGGTCTTATTGCATTTTTACGAATACAATTTATTTCAAAGTGCGCACCACACATCAGTGCTAAAGCATCTTGTTGTGAATCTGATACAAAATCATCATCCAATCCTCTGGCAAATGCCGTGATGCCTGACCCCAGCAATTTCAATACATGTTGCAATTTCAATTCTTGTGAGCGTAAACCAATGCTCAAATAACCCCATATCAAGTTATTCACTGCTGGAACTGTCAGCAATTCACAATTCTCCGAGGCTCATACTGTTTCATAGTCTCATCCATAGTTACTTCCTGGAGCTGATGGGAGAGTAGATAATTTATAGTCATTGCTATTTCATCCCTCAAAGGTTCCACTTTTATTCTAGGAACAGCAAACTTTTGTGCTAGTCCAGGAACTTTCAGCTCTGATAATGGGCTCTCATCCTCATAGAATTCATCTTCTGAATCTAGATGTTCCTCTTCAGGTTGGGTAAATTCTGGCTCCCCTGTTTCAGGTAAGTCTATGCCAGATTCCCCCTGCGCGGGCTCTCTTATAGGCCCACGGATAGGCAGCCCTGTTTCAGGTGCTGCTGGCGCTGGCTCAACTCTAGGCCAACGCTTCATAATTTTCCCTTTTAGGAACTTTCGGTGCTGGCACATAAGTACGTTTGTCTTTTTTGAGACATTTCTGGTACTGGCTCTTCTGGCACTGGCTCTCCTGTAGGCCAACCACTGTAATAACTTTGCACAGTCATATCTGATGGCTCTCCTGTAGGCCACCCTTGTGCCTGTCCCAACCAAGGCACACCCTGTGCTGTATCCTCCATTGGCCAACGCCGACCTGATTCCTCCTGTGGGGTTCTTTGTAAATCATTCCCCATCAGGAGGTCTAAACTGGCGACCCTTGCAGCCATAACGTTTTCTGCTGCAGGAGGGTATACCTCCGGGTCTGACTCATCCGAGTCTACAGGTCGTGCCGACTTTTGTCCTGCCTTGCGCCCCGCCGCCAGCGGTTTAACGACACATTCGACCGTAACGGGAGTTGATGGCTTCGATGCCACTGCCTCCTCTTCCTGACGCCCGCTACCCTTAGCATCGGGGGTTTTACCTGCGGTGCGTCCCTGGCCTCTCCTTCCCCTACGCCCTTTCTCCATTCTGAGTTTGTGTGGACCTCTGCCAACACGTCTGAGCGGGAAGAAAAGCGCCCTGTAAGTAAAAACGAAACCACTTACCTTGTCCGATTTTTACTTTAAATTTGCTTTACTCACCGCCTGGAGGAGCTGCTGCTCCTCCACACACGGTCATGAACGCTATGCGTCTGATCGATAATGACGCGTGTGCGGCTGGACGGGGTCTTCTTCACGTAGTCACTCACGTGACTCCGAAGTAAAATCTATATCGGAGAGTATTTTTTTGTGATGATACAGCGTACCGCCACATCTAAAAGGTTAAACAGCATTATTTCATTTACTGGCTAGGTGACGTATATATATTAATAGTGTAAATGGCACTTTTTTTGTCCACAAAAGAATGCTGTTAGAAGATATAGTGGTGGTGCAATGTTTCAGCTCACGGACATAATCCAGAGGCCCAGGCTAACAGTGGAGATATCTAAATCCAAACATGGCTGTGGTTGTTGCAGAATTTAATCTTAGTTTAAATAGTTTATATTTAAAAAAAGTAGGCAGTAATAATAAGTTTATAAGTTCTAATGGCAGAATTGGGACATTCGGACCATAAAGTCTACTCCGCCATTCAATCATGGCAGATCTATCTTTCCCTCTCAAACCATTCTTCTGCCTTCTCCCCATAACCCCTGACACCCGTACTAATCAGTAAGGTGTTGTTAAATGATGTTAAAACTCACCTGCTTCATTAATGTTCGGTAGGTGTGGAAAGGAAATATGCTACATTTCTCTTGTCTGCCCAACACTAGGGCTCATTGTTATGGGCCTGTCCCACTTGGGCGATTTTTCTGCAGACTGCCGGCGACTGTCCGAGTGGAACACACACACACACAAACGCATCGCAAAGGCGGGGGCCAGGGTAAGCGAGGGAGCGCTGTCTGAAATTCACACGGTACAAAGCCAAGGTGATACAGACACACACTGTGATGAACAGGAAGGTTGGTGCTGTAATTAAGATGGCTAGCACAGTGTACGGTAACTCCTTTAAAAGAGGGGAGAGGGGGAGAGGGGGGGAGAAGGGGGGAGAAGGAGAGGAGACAACTTTTAAGAAGCCAGACAATTTTTAATAAGCCAGAGATACACAGCTGTGAAGTTCGGCGGACATTTAACATTACCGGTCGGTTATCCTTGGTTCTGAAAACTCCTGCTTACGTTTTTTTCCCCCAATGAGCCAATGAAATGACCGGTCAGCAAAGGCGATTAATTAAAACTACCTACGATTACCTCTACTACCTACAACTACATGTTGACCCCACTACAACTGCACCTAGGACTACAGGATTATCGATTTTCTCCATGGCGACCAATGATGTGTTGTTTTTGCTATGGTCCTGCATAACAGGATCGAGCATTGAGCAGAACCCTAGACAGAATGAAGCTGGGGTTATGAGGATTTTCATTGAATGCATAGGTGTGTCCAAGATATCCCAGCTGGTAGTGGAGGTTCAAATCTAATTGATTTCTTAATCTCCAATTTGAGTTTGGGATGTTCCTTGTGGAGCAAGACAAAAAGGAGTGGTTCACTACTGGATTTGAAGGGCAGACTTAACATGGAAGAAAAAGTGATTTCATGTGGTTAAAGCTGAGTCATTTGTACATTTAGCTTCCCTGAAATCTTAGTTATGTCAACCTATTCTATTAAATTGTGCAACAGATATTGATTTTCCTGAATGCAAGGCAATGAACTAACCTAAATTAAAAACACTACAATGGCATTACTATATCTTAAGGTGAAGGTTTGTATCATTCACGCATTGCCTTACTGATAGAAAATATATGGCATTGGAAATTGAATTGACGGGAAAATCAATGTTGTGGCTTATCTCATCCAAGCTGAGATTGAGTTGGAGATGGACATGGGTTGATGGCAAGGGTTAGTATTGGGGAATGATGACAGAGAGACTAGTCTGTACAATATTTGATCAGAACAGACACCTGGCGGGCTGCGCGGCAGGACGAAAAAGATAGGATGGGCCGCGGCCTGCAGGGGGAAGCCGTCAAGCCGATCTCTCCTCATCCCCAAAAGGCCGGAGAGGATGCAAGTGGTTAAGACAGATGTGAGGAGCAAGGCCGCTTGGAGAGTGAACCAGGAGCTGGCCTTCCGCGCTCAAGGTCGGCTGTGGGAGTTGCCCCCCCGGGGTCACAAAGGTGGACAGGCGAGGAGAGGGACATCGGTTCACTGGACAATTGAGATGTCCAAGAAAGGTGACGGCTCGACGTCCCACAGCAGCCTGGGACTCGCCTGGATCGGGCGCTGCTCATAAGACCTAGAGCATAGACTGGACTTTGAAAATCGCGTTAAAACCTGGCGCCTATAACATGTGGTCTGAGTAGACTATGTACATTTTGCTAATTGGGGATTGTGCTTAGGTACGGCAATACCTTAATGGACTGCAACGACCAGGTTCAGGAACAGCTACTTCCCCACAGCCATCAGGCTATTAAACCTGGCTCGGACATAACACTGAACTTTACTAGCCAATACTGTTATTTGCACTTTATCAGTATATTGACCATTGTGTATATATTTATAGAATGCCTTGTAATAAATGCCTACTATGTTCTGTTGTGCTCAAGCAAAGCAAGAATTTCATTGTCCTACCAGGGACACATGACAATAAACTCACTTGACACTTGACTTGACACTTGAACTGTGTGCAACAAAGAATTTCACTGGGCGTTTTGCACATGTGACAATGAAGCACCATTGACCATGGTACACTGGAGGTTGCAGGACAGACCAAGTGGCAGAAGGGACAAAGGATGAACAAATGAATCGGGAGCAAAGAGCATTTCTCTTCTCCTATATTTGCCGCTTTTTGTCTCATTTTCCCTTCACTTATTTCCCAATCTGACCTAATTCCCAATACACCACCACCTTTTACACTCCTACTGCCACCGCAGGATTTAATGCTTATTTTCATAAATTAATTCAACACTTTGAAATACAGCAAAGGAAATTATATACTTAGAATTACAGAAATTACTATAATGACCCAGTCATAATTTGAAATTCTAGGCTGAGGCAGCAGTCTGCAATTACATTGTCACACTGATAGCAAGCAAAATCCTTTAGACCAAACTGCAACAAGGAGTCTTATGTGAAAATAATTTCAAGTGAAACAGAAGTTTAGATATTTTGTTGTAATCCTAATCCCAGCTGGAATAAAGGCAACAAATAAACCTTAAAAGGAGGAAGTTGGGTTGAAGTCATTCTCTCGGTGTAATGCAAGATTGTAGATTAACAGACGTGCACCTAGCTCCGCTCTCAAAAAATGTCACGATTTTTCGTGTAAAAACGGGTCCATAAGTCGGGACTGGATTAAAAACCTTACCGGAGCTTCTGGTCGCCGGGCTGATGACGTCATCAGTAAGCGCGATGTTTCAAACGGTGGCTTAAAGACTTTTAAATGAGTAAACTGTCTCCAGCCAAGAGCCCTCAGAGATCAGTGAAAGAGCTGCTGAAAAACCAGAAGAAGCCTGAAGGAGAAGTTACCTCTGAAGTTTCTGAAGTGGCTGCAGTAATGGATACAAGATCTAAGACAGAGTCGGGTAAGGACAAAGAATTTGATGATTTGAAGAAATCAGTGAAAGATATGAAAGATGAAATTTTGGATGAAAATAAAACTGATGGGAAAAATGATGGAAAAAATCAAAAAGATGTTGAAGGATTCGAATGCTGGTAATCAGAAGGCTATTGATGCTGGTAATCAGAAGATGATTGATTCACTTGACACTATAAATAAACAAATTGATGATGTGAAAGATGGACTATCGGGGAGAATGGATAAGATGGATAAAATTACTACGGACAGGTTCACGGCTGTGCTTGAAACAGTAGCTGCAAGTATGCTCACAATTACGGAATTGGAGAAAAATATGGCTCGAGTGGTTGAAGACATGGTGAAAATGAGGCAAGAACATGATCAAAGGAAGCAAGAATATGAGCAAACTTCAGTACAGATGATGACTCAACTGGGGAAAGTCTCAGACAAATGCCTGGACCGGGAAGCTCGCTCTAGACGCCAGAATTTGAGAATTCTTGGAGTCTCAGAGGGAGCCGAGGGAAAGGACGTTCGTGAGTTTGCCATGGACTTACTTAAACATCTGCTTAATCTTTCCAAAGAACAAAAAATTGAAGTGGCTCATCGTGTTCCAAGATTTAAACCGACATCTCAAGCTGGAAAAGCCCACCCACGACATATTATTGTGAAATTTCGGGACATTTTAGAACTGGAAGATGTGATGAGCAAAATCAAATACGGAGTGCAGCTACGGCTGGACAATGACATTATCAAAATATTCAGGGACTATCCGTATGAAATTGTGCAAAAGAGAAATCAATTCGGGAAGGCTAAAGAGCTTTTAAGAGGGAAACAAGGTGTCAGATACAATGTTTTTTATCCAGCCAAAATGCGTTTTTCTTTTAATGGTTCTCAAAAGTCATTTGTAAAACCTGAGGATGCGTACAAATATGCCCAGAGCATCGTTGAAAAATAGAAATTAATAGTATGAATTAATTCTTTAAAAAGAAAACTAGAATTCCACGGTTAATGGAGGTTTGGTAGATTAGAACCATTCCAAGCAGTGTTTTGTTTTGGATGGCTAGACTGTTATCTATGGAATTTTTAATCAAGGACACTCTCTGTTCAAAACGAGTAAACAGCTGAACTGAAGTGAATGGAATATACCAGAAGCATTATTTGTTTAATAGACTACAATATTAAATCCAATTGTAAGAATTGATCCTATTAACAACCTAACAATTTAACAAGTTATCTATGTTAGATTAGAATAGCTACGGACGCTAATAAAAATAAAAAATAACAAACTAACAAAACTAATATGAATTTTTACTAAATTCAAACCTTATCTATAACTGGGAGGAGGGGGTGAGAAACAAGCACCTGGCTTAGGTCCAGGGGCACATCTCGTTAACCCTTTCAACCAACAGTTGACTATTATTGAAGCTAAAATCATTTGTTTAATAATTAGTAGCTAAAATTGCGATATATATATGATATGTTATAATTAAATATATAGGGTAAAATTGTATTATATATCTGAATGTGAGGCCCCGTTCTAATATGTTATGATTAACCAAGAGAGCGGAGTTATTTGTTTAACACCAACAATGGAAGTCGAAACAAGGTTTTCTCCCACCTACAGGTGGGCCACTTGTTACAGTGTCGACTATTTTAGACACTGTATTTTCACTTTTTAAATTTTTTTTAAATTATCACATAAATTCACATGTTTGTGTTTTGTGTTTAGTGATAAGCATAAAAGGGATATGCCAACAAAACTTAGAAATTCAAAGGTTCCCCCAATACCCAAAGACCTGGGATATGGACGCACCATAAGATTTAAAGGTACTATAATTATTCAAAATGCAAGATGCTAAACAAAAGAATCTAGGAGGAGTCTCATTCTGTAGTTGGAATATAAGAGGTATTAACAAACCTATTAAAAGGGGTAAGATACTAGCTCAGCTGAAACTGTACAATTCTGACATTATCTTCTTACAAGAAACTCATCTAAAATCTCATGATCAAGCTAGGTTGAGGGCGAAATGGATAGGTCAAACATACCATTCTTCATTTACTTCGAAATCTAGAGGTACGTCAATCATTATAAGAAAAGGTATACCATTCAAAGCAAAGAATACCATAACAGACATTGAAGGGAGATACTTAATAGTTAATGGAGAAATTCATGATACTCCAATTAACTTGGTAAATATATACGCGCCTAACTTTGACAACCCTCATTTTTTCAATAAAATTCTGAACATAATCGCAGAGTTTAATTATCAAAATGTTATAATAGGAGGAGACTTTAACTGTGTTTTAGATCAGTATTTAGATAAATCAAGCCAAAAACAGAGAGGGAATACGAAATCTAAAACCGGTGAACTTTTAAATACTTATATAAACAATACTAATATAGCAGATGTTTGGAGAATTGTTAATCCAACTGGCAGGGAATACTCATTTTATTCAATGGTACACAAAACATACTCACGTATAGATTATTTCCAGGTGGACACAAAATTAATCCGTCATACTTTTAACCCAACATACGATACAAATTCGATTTCAGACCATTCACCACTAACTTTCTTATTAAAACTGGAAGGAATGTCTAAGAATAAACCGTTTTGGAGATGTAATTCTCACATCCTAAAAGATCCACAAGCGAGTATATATTTAAAAGAAGAAATGGACGCCTTTTTTGAAATAAATGACACTCCAGATATATCGCCTACTGTATTATGGGAATCTTTTAAAGCATATATTAGAGGTATTATAATTTCATATCAAGCTTTTCAAAATAAAAAGAATAAGAATGAACAAAGACAGTTAGAGGA
The DNA here is from genome assembly GCA_038087875.1 of Malacoraja senta. Lineage (NCBI taxonomy): Eukaryota > Metazoa > Chordata > Chondrichthyes > Rajiformes > Rajidae > Malacoraja > Malacoraja senta. The sequence goes on along the minus strand of CM075981.1, from coordinate 30,986,264 downwards.
ACTTATTAGACAAATGGATATAGATAATGCTAAAGATCCATCAATAGATAAACATAATAAAATAATAATTTTGAAATTTAAATTAAATAAACTATTATCAGCCAAACTTATAAGACTTTTTCAAATTACAAAACAAGAGCACTGAATTTGGGGATAAACCGCATAAACTTTTGGCTCGCCAGCTAAAAAAACGAGAAAAAGAACATACGATCCCAAAGATTAAATCAGATAGAGGGGAATTATTAACCATACCGAAGGATATTAATAAAAGATTTGCGCAATTTTATGAGAATTTGTATACATCTAAAACGACAACTGACTCCTATAAAATTACAGAGTTTTTGGATAATTGTAATCTTCCAAAGTTAGAGTTGAAGGAACAAGAGGAATTGGGAGCACAAATCTCAATTAAGGAATTAGAAGATACAATAAACTCAATAAAGAATGGAAAAACACCAGGTCCTGATGGATTTACTAATGAATTTTATAAAAGCTTCTACGACAAAATTATACCACGATTACAAAAAATGTACCAATATGCTTTTAAAAAACAAATATTACCTGATACACTAGCTGAATCAACGATCACACTAATACTTAAAAAAGACAAAGATATAGAAGAACCGGGTTCATATAGAGCTATAGCATTGTTAAACAGATCAAAAAATATTAGCGAAAACACTAGCTAGAAGATTAAGTAAATATATTAGTAAACTAATAAACACAGATCAGACGGGGTTTATCCCTAAAAGATATTCATCTAATAATATGAGACGTCTACTCAATATAATGCATTCACATAAATCTGAAGAACAAGAATTATCAATCATTTCGTTGGACGCTGAAAAAGCATTTGACCAAGTAGAATGGAATTATATGGATAAAGTATTACAAAAATTCCAACTGGGAGAGAATTTTATTTTATGGATTAAACTATTATATAATAAACCTCCAGCTAGAATATTAACTAATAACATATTATCCTCAAAATTTCAACTATCAAGGGGAAATAGACAAGGATGCTCATTATCACCACAGTTGTTTGCTGTCATAATTGAATCGTTAGCAGAAAAAATTAGAACACATCCAGATATCCATGGGTATAATACTAAATATTCAAATAATAAAATATCTTTATACGCGGATGATATATTATTGTACATTACAAAACCTCAAATTACTATACCAAATATATTAAACTTAATTGAGGATTTGGGATCCTTTTCTGGATATAGAATAAATTGGAATAAAAGTGAAATTATGTCAATAAAACCGAAAGACTCAACACATCTTTTAAAATTCCCTTTTAAAATAGCTACAGAAAAATTTAAATACTTGGGAATCGAAATCACTAGAACATATCAAGGCATGTTTAAAGCAAATTTTGATCCTTTACTTAATAAGTTAAATACACAAATTAAATTTTGGAAAACGCTCCCGATGTCTTTAATACGCCAAATAAATGCAATAAAAATGATCTTCTTACCACAAATTTTATACCTATTTCAATCGATTCCTATATACCTACCAAAGAAGTTTAAAAAAAAACTGGATTCAGACATTACGAATTTTATATGAGACTATAAATCACATAGAATACAAAGAACACACTTGAACAAAGCTAAAGTATTAGGGGGCTTAGCACTCCCTAACTTCATGTATTACTATTGGTCAGTAAATATTAAAAATATGATTCAACTGATGGACAACTCTGCCCAGCAAGTGGACTGGATTGTAATGGAGAGAGAGGACTGCTCCTCTGGAAACATTGGAGCGATCCTTCTCTCACCAATGAAACTGAATAACATAAATTATAACAAAAACCCAATTATACATAGCACAATTAGAACTTGGAAACAAATAAAACAAAATTTAAACTTAAGAAATGTATCGCTTTTATCTCCCATAATTAATAACCCTTCATTCAATCCCTCTATTACAGACAAATCTTTCATAGAATGGGATAGACTAGGAATTAAAACGTTCGGTGACTTGTACGAAACTGGAAAATGACTATCATTCCAACAATTACAAATAAAATATATACTCGGAAATAATCAATATTTTAAACATTTTAAAATATGTGACTATTTGAAAAAATATACAAAAGATCTCTAAGTGACGCTATGTCCCCCTTTACAGCTACTGTATGTTTTAATTCAGTTCAGTTCAAGGCTATTGGGGCAGTACATTGGCCATAAATCTGCTGCCTAAAACTGCCAGAGACCCAGAATTAATCCTGAATATGGGTGCTGTCTGTATGGAGTTTTGCAAGTTAACGTTAAAGCAATTGTAAGCGAGTTAACGTTAAAGCAATTTTAAGCAAGCACTACATTATGGATACGAGTCCAATTGCTCCTCGTTCAAATAGGCACTAAAATAGTGATGCTATTTGTGAGGAAGAACAAGAAATTCCAATCGTTACTTGACTTTGGAGCCACAGCCTCAAGGAGAGGAAGTGTTTATGAAAGAACTGCAGATGCTGGAAAATCGAAGGTAGACAAAAATGCTGGAGAAACTCAGCGGGTGAGGCAGCATCTATGGAGCGAAGGAAAAAGGGAACGTTTCGGGCCGAAAACCTTCTTCAGTCTGAAGACGGGTTTCGGCCCGAAATGTTGCCTATTTCCTTCGCTCCATAGATGCTGCCTCACCCGCTGAGTTTCTCCAGCATTTTTGTCTACCCTCAAGGAGAGGAACTTCTTTTAGACTTTGGAGATACAGCGCAGAAACAAGCCCTTTGGCCCAACGAGTCTGTATCGACCACCAATCACCCTAGCTACACACTACGGGCAATTTTACCGAAGCCAATTAAACTACAAACCTGTGTGGGAGGAAACCCGAGCACCCGGAGAAAACCCATGTGGTCATGGGGAGGCTGTAAAAACTCCCTACAGACAGAAACCGTAGTCAGGATCGAACCCTGGTCTTTGGCGCTGTGAGGCTGCAACTGCACCACAGTGCCGCCTGCAGATTCTCATTCACACATTGTTGTTCTTGTTTGGTGGGCTTTTTGTGGAAAAAAGACAATTGTATTCATTGATCTGATGACAACGTGCTTGTTTATGTTTCTAGGATATTTGTGGTAAGATGTCTGGTAAATTTATTGCCCTTGTATGTATTGCGTACAGAGTACCCGATTATCTCCTTTCTCCATTTTCATGCAGTAAAACAAACTCGAGAAAAATGCTCAGCATACGCCCTCTAGGTGCCAATGAAATATGACATTTAACTGTATTAAATTTAACCAAACTGTTATCATCCCTCAAAGATCAGCACCTGACTGTGACAGGGATCTCGCTTAACTTTTTTTCCCTGTTGCCAGCCGGGCAACCTCGGCAGCTTTTTAGGTTGCCAAATGACAGTTTAGGTGGTCATTTAAGATGGCTTGCATGACGCGTGCGATAATGTGCTCGGACGAAGTGCGTAATTACCAGTCGGAATTATGGTCAATGAAACATTCACATATTATTTCTGCTTCAAATAAAGTCACAAACTAAACATATTCACCAATCAAGACATGATATATACCACAATGACATGTGGCAAAATTACAATACAGTATCTCTTCTCTTTTTACACGTTGCAATGAATGCAATTTCTATTATCTCTTTCCACTTCCAAAAAAAAATATGGTTATTCAGCGTATGATCAACCTTGGTGAGACCAAGCGCAGGCTTGGCGATCGCTTCGCACAACACCTCCACTCAGTTCGCAATAACCAACCTGATCTCCTGGTGGCTCAGCACTTCAACTCCCCCTCCCATTCCGAATCCGACCTTTCTGGCCTGGGCCTCCTCCATGGCCAGATTGAGGCCCACTGCAAATTAGAGGAACAGCACCTCATATTTTGCTTGGGTAGTTTACACCCCAGCGGTATGAACATTGGCTTCTCCAATTTCAGGTAGTCGTTGCTTTCTCCCTCCTTCCCCTCCCGTTCCCAGCTCTCCCACAGTCTACTGTCTCCGCCTCTTCCTTTCTTTTTCCCGCCCCCCACCCCTCCCGACATCAGTCTGAAGAAGGGTCTCGACCCGAAAAGTCGCCTATTTCCTTCACTCCATAGATGCTGCCTCACCTGCTGAGTTTCTCCAGCATTTTTGTCTACCCATTCACACAAGTTCTGTTATCCCACTTTCCTCACCCACTCCCTGCACATTAGGGGCAATTTTACAGAGACAAGTTAACCTACAAAGCCAATGCGTCTTTGGGATGTGGGAGGAAACCCACATGCTTGCAGGGAGAATGTGCAAATTCAACACAGTGCCCGAGAACAGGATCGAACACAGATCACTGGCGTGTGAGGCAGCAAGTCCACCAGTTGTGCCACTATATTTTATTTTCCAACACACAAAAAATTATACGTTGATAACTTTGGTTACTAAAAAAAAAAGAAACTATCCATTAGTTAAATCTTAAATCTCTAAGTGACGCTATGTCCCCCTTTACAGCTACTGTATGTTTTAATTCAGTTCAGTTCAAGGCTATTGGGGCAGTACATTGGCCATAAATTTGCTGCCTAAAATTGCCAGGGACCCGGAATTGATCCTGAATATGGGTGCTGCCTGTATGGAGTTTTGTTTTCTCGTTTATAACATTGTTTACAGAGTACTATGTTTACATATTCTGTTGTGCTGCTGCAAGTAAGGATTTCATTGTTCTAACTAGGACGTGAGAGAATAAAACACTCTTGACTTACGTCGCTGATGTGTGGGATAGAACTAGAGTACGGGTGATCGGTGGTCGGCGTGGACTTGGTGGGCCGATGGGCCTGTTTCCACGCTGTATCTTTAAATTAAACTAAAAACACAAAAAACAGAGGAAATGTAAAGAAGGGTTTCTACCCGAAACGTCACCCAATTTTTTCTATCCAGAGATGCTGGCTGCTCCATCATGGAATAGTCTTCACCCTACCATAGGTACCAACCAGACTCAACTAAATTTAAGGTAGCTTTTTTTTTTTCCCAAGAACCCTTTTTTGCTTAAGTCCAAGTCAAGAGTCAAGAGAGTTTTATTGTCATGTGTCCCAGATAGGACAATGAAATTCTTGCTTGCTGCAGCACAACAGAATATGTAAACATAATACAGAACAGGAGATAAAAGTTCAGTGTGTCTATATACTATAGAGCATATATATACACAATAAATAAACAGTTAAAATGCAAATAGGCTGTTATTTTTCAGTTTGGAGTTTGGTGGTGGTGGGTCCACCAGTTTAAATTCCATTTCGAATATTTTTTGGAGGACCGGGAAACCAAGAAGCAAGAGTTACTCCAGGGAGTTACTGCAGCTCCAGGGAGTGATTCTGCGTTTTTCAGCGGTCTCGGTGAGGCAGCGACCGGACAGCAATGGCGGCCAGAACTCCCACAATGCAAAGGGAGGGAGAAAGTGGCCGAAGCCGACCAGTTGCCGTGGCAGTGCTCATGTGCAGGGCCGCACTTGCGCACAACCACGGACGATGATGTGCTCGGCGGCTGGCCGTGCCGAGTGGAGACTCGAGACCCGAGAGTCGAGCCGAGAGCTAGCGCCGAGCGGAGAGCCAAGAGCTAGCGCCGAGCGGAGAGCCTAGCGCCGAGCGGAGACCCGAGAGCTAGCGCCGAGCGGAGAGCCTAGCGCCGAGTGGAGACCCGAGAGCTAGCGCCGAGCGGAGAGCCGAGCGCCGAGCGCCGAGAGCCGAGAGCTAGCGCCGAGCGGAGAGCCGAGACCCGGACATGGATGGCGGGTGGGTGTCCCGGTTGCTTGCCAAGCCAGGCAAAATGGCATGGCTTTTAGGTTGCCCGGCAGGACTGTAAGTTGCCATTGGCACCCGCTAATTTCGAGCCCTGTGTGAAGAAATTAGTTTCTCTCGTATATTTTGAGCATTCTTTGTCCATCGTTGAAATGTTCACCAGGATTAGAAATCAGATCTGATTGATCCAACGTTAAAGAGGATTTCACTAAAGTACCAGAGCATCATTTTGTGTGTGGTTATTAAACTCATTGGTGAGATTTATCTGTTCTTGGCTTAACTGATTGCTATCACTGATTGCTATCACATCAAGAATTAATTTAAGTCAAGTCAAGAGAGTTTATTGTCATGTGTCCCAGATAGGACAATGAAATTCTTGCTTGCTGCAGCACAACAGAATATTGTAGGCATAAATACAGATCAGATCAGTGTGTCCATATACCATACACACACATAAATAAACAGATAAAGTGCAATAGGCTGTTATAGTTCAGAGTTTGTTTGAAGTTGTGTTTAATAGTCTGACGGCTATGGGGAAGGAGCTGTTCCTGAACGTGGATGTTGCAGATTTCAGGCTCCTGTACCTTCTACCTGATGGCAGCGGAGAGATGAGTGTGTGGCCAGGATGGTGTGCGTCCTTGATGATGTTGGCAGCCTTTTTGAGGCAGCGACTGCGATAGATCCCCTCGATGGTAGGGAGGTCAGAGCCGATGATGGACTGGTCAGTGTTTACAACTTTTTGCAGCCTTTTCCGCTCCTGGACGCTCAGGTTGCCGTACCAAGCCATATGCAACCGGCCAGCATGCTCTCTACTGTGCACCTTTAGATGTTTGAGAGAGTCCTCCTTGACATACCGACTCTCCGTATACTTCTCAGGAAGTAGAGGCGCTGATGTGCTTTCTTTATGATTGTATCAATGTTCTGGGACCAGGAGAGAACTTCGGAAATATGCACGCCCAGGAATTTGAAGTTCTTGACCCTTTCCACCATCGACCCGTTGATATAAATGGGATTGTGGGTCCCCATCCTACCCCTTCCGAAGTCCACAATCAGTTCCTTGGTTTTGCTGGTGTTGAGAGCCAGGTTATTGTGCTGGCACCATTTGGTCAGTCGGTCGATCTCACTTCTATACTCTGACTCGTCCCCAACAGTGATACGTCCCACAACAGTGGTGTCGTCAGCGAACTTGATGATGGAGTTCACACTATGTCCGGCTACGCAGTCATGAGTATAGAGTGAGTACAGCAGAGGGCTGAGCACGCAGCCTTGAGGTGCTCCCGTGCTGATTGTTATCGAGGATGACACATTTCCACCAGGGACGCGCAGAGACCTTGGTAACCAGCTTGGAGGGGATGATGGTATTAAATGCCGAGCTGCAGTCAATGAATAACAGCCTGACATTCTGTTTTCATGCCAGGCATACTGTTGTGGTTTTTAATGGTGGGAGGAGCTGAATGTGACGTGTGCTTTGGCGGTCTTAAGCAGTTAACGCAAGGAGAAAAATTGTGCAGGAAGGAACTGCAGATGCTACTTTAGTCACAAAATGTTGGAGTAACTCAACGGGTCAGCATCTCTTGAGAAAAAGAGTAGGTGACGTTTCGGGTCTGAAGAAGGGTTCTGACCCGAAACATCACCTATTTCTTTTCTCCAGAGATGCTGCCTGACCTGCTGAGTTACTCCAGCATTTTGTGTCTACCTAACACAAGGAGGAGATGTAGAAGCGTATCAAGGCCTTGGGGTACATCGCAGTTTACACTGGCATCAGCCATAAGTTTAATAAAAAATTACTAGTTCTTTTGTGGCATAATTATTTTATTGGACGTGGATGTAAAGAATCAGTTTCCAGTTTGTAGGGAATAGTCATAGTTAAGTTAATTATGAGCTGATGGTATCTGACTATAGGAACAATCGTAACAAAAATTGTAACATTTTAGTTATAATCAAATTAAATACGTGTGCAGTGATCTGAGCTGCCTTTCTGACAGATTAAAGCAGCTGTAAAGTATTGTGATGCTGACACATTAATGCCGACAGCTGGTCACAATAATTGCGTTGGGCAGGAGATGCATGAGGTTAGAAATCAAAGGCAGGCCTTTATTGCTATTGTCTCTGACAATATTTTTTGCTCTTCGTCAGAAGGCATTGCAGTATTGAATTGACAGGAAACTGCCTTCTGCACACTCACATTAGAATATGTCCAGCAGTTACGCTGCTGACGCGAATGAGATGAATATTGCAAGCAAAAGCAGTTGCATAACAGTAGCATAACCTAAAATCCACGATGACAAATCAAACAAATAAATATGCTTGTGGTTCCCAGTTAATGTCAGTTATCTCTCCCTCCTTGCTCATTTGCCAGCTTGATCCTGGAGGCTGTGAGAGAATTTCCTGGATGTTCCTGTGACTTCCCCACCTGTCTTAATTTTATTTTACTTGTCCAATGCTTCACATCAGCAGATGCTGGTGCAAAACGGCCGTTAAATCATCACTTCCATTAAACTGCTGCAGCAACTGTGTTAGATGAACACTCGACTGGTTTTCATCAGGGCTTCATTGGAAAGGGGTTGATCTTGAATTTATCTCTGAGAAAAAATTATGTCGTGTTCATGTAACCCCTGCAATTGCGTCGTTCCATCTTTGCCAGTTTATTGCTGGGTTTCTCGGTCGGTAGAATGAGAGCACAACTTTCTGAAGAGAGATTGGTGCTTTCTGCCACTGTTTCAACCCCCATTCTGCACTCCAAAATAATGTTGTCTGTTGAAATGATACCATGCAGTTAAAGTCATATAATAATATAGCATGGAAACAGCTACATCAGACCAACTCATCCATGCCGCTCAAGGTGTCTGCCTGAGCTATTCTCAGTTGTCTGATTTTGGCCCACATGCCACAATCTTTCCTATCCATGTACCTGTCCAAATGTCTTTTAAATGCTACAGTATATACGTACCCACTTCCACCATTTCCTCTGGCAGTTTGTTCTATATAACCACTGTTGAATTTTATCCCTCTCACCTTGAATCTACGCCCTCTAGTTTTAGACTTCTGTACCCTGGGAAAATGATTGTGACTATCTTCCTTATTTATGCCCCTCATTTTATGCATCTGAGGTCAGCGTTCAGCTACACTCCATGGAAAACAATCCCAACCTATCTAGTTTCACCACACCGATGTTGTTGTCATCCATAAACTTACTAACTATGCCATCGACATTCTCATCCAAATCATTAATATAGATGACAAACAACAGGGGACCTGGCACCGATCCCTTTCTCACACCTCTGGTCATAGGCGTCCAACCTGACTAACAACGTTCCACGGCCAACCTCTTTGTATATTCCTTCAATCAAGTCAATTTTGTGTCCAATTGTCCAGCTCAATCTAGAACCCTTGTGATCTCCTCTTCCCAACTAGCCTAACACACGTGTAGGACGGCAGATGCCGGTTTACGCTGAAGATAGACACAAAATGCTGGAGTAACTCAGGGGGACAGGCAGCATCTCCAGAGAGAAGGAATGGGTCGAGATCCTTCTTCAGACTGAGCTTCAGGGGAGAGGGAGATGTAGAGATATGGAAGAGTAAGGTGTGAAAACACAGATCAGAGGGGACAATTAAAAGCAGCATTTTTATTACTTTCTCTTTCTATCTTATTCCTATCTGCTTTCCTTTCTCTTCATTTCATCTTTCCTAACATTGAAATATTGAAATACTATACTTAATATTTCCTAGACTGTGTCTAATTGAGGCTTCTACACTCTAATTGGTGAATTAGATTTTGATCTGCTCTTAAATGCAACTGAGTCCTTGTGAAGGATGCTGCATGGTTAAATTGTTGTTGCGAAGCTCAGTCTGTGGAAAGTTGCCTTTCACTCATGCTGACTACAAAAACTAGAGCATTATTTTATCTTGTCCTCTTCCTCATTATCCCTCTCCAAACCCCAACCTCCCACAATGCAATATTTTGCACTGTTTATTGCAAGTGAGCGTGATTAAAATGTGTAATGTTCATGTTCTAGGAGCAGAATTAAGCCATTCGGCCCATCTAGTTTACTCCACCATTCAATCATGGCTGATCTATCTTTCCTTCTCAACCCCATTCTCCTGCCTTCTCCCCATAACCCCTGACACCAGCAGTAATCTAGAATCTATCAATCTCTGCCTTAAAAATACCCATTCACTTGGCCTCCACAACCGTCTGTGGCAATGAATTCTATAAAGAATGATGGAAAGATGAGCAATGAACGAATAGTTGTCACAAGGCTAAGTTAGAAATTGTGAGGTTTTTTTAATGGACGTCCCATTTCTCTATCTCTATTTCTATTGCCAAACACACCACCCTTCTCACCTATTGCCACGTGTAACGTTGGTTTATTAGTGGAACAATATACACTACAGTTGTACTCAGCACCACTAATTACATTGACAAAAGGCACAAGCATTTAGCGATGGTAATTTTGCATAAAGTATAATTGTAATTTGCTTCGATTAATAGGTGGTTCTCATTTTCATTAATTCAAACCCAGTATTCCACCTGTGCATACATCAAATTATACCTTTACTTTGAGAATAACTGTAAAGAGTTCCGCATCTGACTTATTTGTGCATGCGTGATGAACAGAGCATGTTCACAATATAATGCTATAATAATTATGTTCTTTTCAGCCTGCCGATGTGACTAATGGCCAAAAATGCATATTTTTGCCATAAATTGGAATTAACAATATTCGTTGAGATTTGTATTCTGCTTTTCACGCAGAGAACCTCAAGACTGAATAAATGGCAGCGTTCTTGTGAAAAATAAATGCTCAAAATAGAGTCAAAGACTATTAAGCTACACCTCCGAATAGAGGAAGGAAAGAAAAGTGTAGTGAGAATAAAGAAGCATATTTTGTAGGAGTTTTAGAAAACTAATTACGAGCACATCATTTGGGCTGATGTGAAAGGAAAATGTAGATATACTGTCAGTAGTAAAGAAATGTTTAAGTAAGCCATGGAAAACTGGTAAAAAGGGAGTTTAGCAAATGATCAATTGATAAATCCACATTTATATGTTGCAGCGCTGAGCTGCACTGACCCAAGACCTTTGTTTTTAACCGCAGGATTTGTCTGGTACCAATTACATTTAAAGTCAGGGAAATCATGAGTTCAAGACCCATGTCAGGCACTTAAGCATAAAATCAAGACTGACTCATTACTGTGGTACCATCGGGGAGTTTTTCTTTTGATGAGACTTCTGGCCTTTAGGGTGCATGAACGATCGTGAGGCACATTTTATCAGATCAGCATAGTTCTCGCTGGTGTCTTGGTCAATATTTGTTCCTCAGCCGATATATTTAGATATTCGACTTTCGAGATGAAGAGATACAGCACAGAAACAGTGCACTGACACTATCCTACATAATAGGGACAATTTACAATTTTAACCAAAGCCAATCAACCTACAAACCTGCAGTGTTTTGGGATTGGGAGGAAACCGGAGCACCTGGAGAAAACCGACATGGTCACAGGGAGAACATACAAACTCAGACAGCACCCGTAGTCAGGATTGAACCCGGGTCTCTGGCACGGCAACTCCACCACTGCTACATTGTGCTGTCTTACAATGCTATGTGAGAGAGCTTAATTCGTGCAGGTTGGATTGTGTGTTTTGCATTTTCCAGTTGTAAATGTACTTCAGAAGTAGGTCAAAGCTGTAAAATGAGCTCATGAAATGTGCCATGGAAATGAAATCTTGTGTTTTTCTCCTAGTCTCTGTTGGATAGGTTAACTTAAGCAAGAGACATTTGTAAGTGTTATTTGAGGCATTACCAAGCTCAGGAGTAGCATTAATCCTTGCACCTGATCAACATTCCGTGTTCTTTGGTGGAGAGGTGAGGACACCATCATAGTTAGCTCTGCTAATTTCCTATTTCCTTCGCTCCATAGATGCTGCCTCACCCGCTGAGTTTCTCCAGCATTTTTGTCTACCTTCTGCTAATTTCATGTTGTTTTCAGATTTGAATGTCCCAAAAATATCCCATATTCCATCAATTGTGGTCAGATCCTACTGTTCACCTACACATTGGAGTCAATGTGCAATGGCCAGTTAACTGCCAAATCTACATTTCTTCAGGACGGCACAGTGGCGCAAAGGTAGAGTTGCTGCCTTGCAGCGTCAGAGACCCAGGTTCGATCCCGACTACAGGCGCTGTCTGTACGGAGTTTGTACATTCTCCCTCTGACTGGGTTTTCTCCAGGTGCTCCGGTTTCATAGAAACATAGAAAATAGGTGCAGGAGTAGGCCATTCGGCCCTTCGAGCCTGCACCGCCATTCAATATGATCATGGCTGATCATCCAACTCAGTATCCTGTACCTGCCTTCTCTCCATACCACCTGATCCCTTTAGCCACAAGGGCCACATCTAACTCCCTCTTAAATACAGCCAATGAACAGGCCTCAACTACCTTCTGTGGCAGAGAATTCCACAGATTCACCACTCTCTGTGTGAAAAATGTTTTTCTCATCTCGGTCCTAAAAGACTTCTCCCTTATCCTTAATCTGTGACCCCTTGTTCTGGACTTCCCCAACATCGGGAACAATCTTCCTGCATCTAGCCTGTCCAACCACTTAAGAATTTTGTAAGTTTCTATAAGATCCCCCCTCAATCTTCTAAATTCTAGCGAGTACAAGCAGGAGTCTATCCAGTCTTTCTTCATATGAAAGTCCTGACATCTCAGGAATCAGTCTGGTGAACCATCTCTGTACTCCCTCTTTGGCAAGAATGTCTTTCCTCAGATTAGGAGACCAAAACTGTACGCAATACTCCAGGTATGGTCTCATCAAGACCCTATACAACTGCAGTAGAACCTCCCTGCTCCTATACTCAAATCCTTTTGCTATGAATGCTAACATACCATTCGCTTTCTTCACTGCCTGCTGCACCTGCATGCCTACTTTCAATGACTGGTGTACCATGACACCCAGGTCTCGTTGCATCTCCCCTTTTCCTAATCGGCCACCATTCAGATAATAGTCTACTTTCCTGTTTTTGCCACCAAAGTGGATAACCTCGCATTTATCCACATTATACTGCATCTACCATGCATTTTACCACTCACCCAACCTATGCAAGTCACCTTGTAGCCTCCTAGCACCCTCCTCACAGCTAACACTGCCCCCCAGCTTCGTGTCATCCGCAAACTTGGAGATGTTGCATTCAATTCCCTCGTCCAAATCATGAATATATATTGTAAATAGCTGGGGTCCCAGCACTGAGCCTTGCGGTTCCCCACTAGTCACTGCCTGCCAGTCTGAAAAGGACCCGTTTACTCCTACTCTTTGCTTCCTGTCTGCCAGCCAGTTCTCTATCCACATCAATACTGAACCCCCAATACCGTGTGCTTTAAGTCTGCTTACTAATCTCTTATGTAGGACCTTGTCGAAAGCCTTCTGAAAGTCCAGATATAACACATCCACTGGTTCTCCCCTATCCACTCTACTAGTTACATCCTCGAAAAATTCTATAAGATTCGTCGGACATGATTTAAGGGCCTTTCCCACGAGCATGCGACTACATGCGGCGAGCGCGACCAAACCGGAAGCGGGGGCCGCGCGGAGGTCGAGTGATCACGTGCGAGTTGATGAGAAGTTCGAGCGAAGTCCGCCGGAAGTTCGCACGTGACGTACGGCGTCAAGACGCGTACGGCGTTGAGACGTTGAGGCGGTGCATACGGCCTCAATGTAGCTGCGGGCCGGCAGGCCGTTGCTGCGCGGAATTTGGGACAGTGTCACTTTTTTGGAGCCCCGCACGATGTCAGGACCAGCTCCGTACAACTCCATACGGCTCCGGCGATCGAAGTGGAACCGGCCCTGCGAGGCCATACGGCTCTGTTGATTCACGTTTTTCTCTCACATCGGTTGTTTCGACAATAATCGACCGGACACCGGGGTTGCTTTAAACGTACGTTTATTCAGCACTGAGTCTTCACACAGGTTAACAACCTAGCAAAGAGTCAAGCTCTCTGTCCTTAATTGCAATGCCTTTTATATTTTAATGCCACTGTTTATGCCTCCCATATTACTGAAACAAAGCAACAGACACGTACGCAATGGTCAGGATCACAGGCATGTACATATTGGGAGGTGTTATTTAGTGGAACAATACTAGAGATAAGACAGGTACATTCCTCAGACTTCTGAGAGCGGCGGTTTGTATATTCCTCAGACTTCTGAGAGCCAGCTATCTCAGTCAGACGGGTGCAGTTAATACCATAGTCGCGAATATGCAGTAACAGCAGGACAATGTGAATTTCTCCTGACCACAACTTCCTGACCCCTGCAGCTGCATATTCAGCAATTTTGGTCAGCAGACATTTTATGTTTCAATCCAGTCCACCTGGCCAAACCATTTTACCTTCACAGAACAATCTTACAGCGTTTATTCAAGATTTACATTCACATTCCCCCCTTTTGCCATTCTTATGGCAACACTCATAGTCCATTAAAAAGTCCCATTCGCCGAATCTCGTAACTTTCTAGTTCCCTGTCCACGGCCTCTTCAATCTCCTTGGTCTTTTCGGCAATTGTTATAGTGCGATGATCTGTTTGACTCAGATCTATAATGTCAATAGCGCCCAGTGTACTCATCTCAAGATCATCCCAGTTATCTGGTAACAGCATTTGAATAGCATCACCTGTATCATGTTCATTTATTTCCAGTTCTGGAATATGCTGCTGTTCAGAACTCCAATCAGTCTCAGTGCCTTTATTCAAGTCATCACATGTTTTGGTGCTTTTATAAAAGTTTGTACTCTGTTGTCATTATTGGTGGTGAAGTTACATGGCCTAGCCGGTGCTCTTGACGCTGTCCTAGATCCATGATTGCAATAGTCGTAGGAGTGGTTATTGTTCTTAGGGAGCGGTAAGCAGTTGGCCGGTGGAGCGAGAAGCCTATCATAGCCGATGCTAACGGGCTTGACAGGGACTGTTTCTTTGTCCTGGCACTTCACCAGTCGTTCAGTTCTGCCCCATGCAGGGGATGGGGTAAACAGGGAGGTAACTGATTTCATTCGTGGATAACAAACCACCTGCCCCTTCCCGAATAGCTCATTGTGTGCCGGGATGAATAAATTGGAGTTTTCTCGTTCCCCTCTCTTTCCTCGTTTGTTCCGTCCGTATTCAGGCTTTGTCCATTTCCAACCGAAACCGATTAACCCTGCTGTGGTCGCCACACATATTAATGCCACGGAGACCCTCATCTTAGCGATTTATTTAGTATCTGCGAACACAAGGGAGGGAAAAAGAAAAGAACGTGCAATTTCATAGCAAAATTAATTAGTGGACCGGATCCCCCTCCCTGACCTCGACCTCCCCCCTTTGCTTAGTGTCACCAAGCACTTTACAATGGTGCAAATGCACCCATGCCAATCGTCCTTCTACCTTTACCGCGGTGGGGGTGGTGAGGAGAACCTGGAAGGGGCCCAACCATCGAGGAGAAAGGGTGTCCTTACGAACCCAATTCTTAATCAACACATAAGAACCGGGGTGATCCGTCCATCAACGGGAAAATCTATGTCGCCCACATAAGCGGCCTTGACCTCCCCATGAATCTCATGCAGGGCCCTTGTAAGGGCAAG
Source organism: Malacoraja senta (assembly GCA_038087875.1). Classification (NCBI taxonomy): domain Eukaryota; kingdom Metazoa; phylum Chordata; class Chondrichthyes; order Rajiformes; family Rajidae; genus Malacoraja; species Malacoraja senta. The sequence goes on along the minus strand of CM075981.1, from coordinate 30,970,927 downwards.
GACGTAAGAGACCATCTCCTCCGTCATATGATGCACTGTCGTTGTGGCCGGGATAATGTCTGTCCAGGGGGTGCGCAGGGGTCAGCCATAGATGATCTCTGCAGGAGACAACCTTGTCTTCCCTGCTGGAAGGACTCTGATCTGAAACAAGGCAACAGGTAACATTTTAACCCAGGTGGAGCCCGATTGGTCCACCAGCTTGGCAAGCTTGGTCTTCAGGGTCTGGTTCAAGCGTTCCACCATTCCTGCAGCCTGTGGGCAATAAGCGCAATGCAGCCGCTGGGTTACGCCCAGCTGTCGGTACAATTCTTTATTGATAGCGGCAATAAAGTGAGGGCCGTTATCCGAACTGATGGTGTTTGGAACCCCAAAGCGAGGAACAAACTGCCGTAATAAAATAGACACCACCGTAGAAGCAGTGCAATCAGTGGTTGGAAAGGCTTCAATCCACCTAGTAAAAACACATCAACAATAACAAGCACATGTTTATAACACTGACACTTAGGCAAATCAATAAAATCCATCTGTAAGGTTTCAAACGGAGCAGTAGGTAATGGAGTACGACCCGTCTGGCAGACAACTCCTTTACCAGGGTTGTGTGTAGCACAGGTGAGGCACCGTGCACTAGTTTGGGCTGCCAAAACCTTAAGTCGAGGATGCCACCATGCCTGTAAGAGAGCGTCTACTAGCAAGGTGGCCCCACAGTGAGTGGCTAGATGTAGGCAATCAACAACCCAGGTCGCTAACTGGTCTGTCATACAGGTCTGTCCGGCCAGCGTGAGCCACAGTCCGGAATCAGCCTTCCGACAGCCCAGCTGCTCCCATTCCATTATAACATCAACAGAGGCGTCCCCCTGTAAGTGCAATACATCATTCATGGTTGGCATAGTTTCTCAGATTCAGACGAGCCCATATAAAGGCTTTTCACCTGCCTCATCATACTACCCACCACTTTAAATCTACCGCGTGAAGCACACTTAGCCGCTTCGTCAGCCAACCTGTTACCGATTTGGACCGGGGAATCTCCTGTCATGTGGGCCGCACATTTGATTACGGCTACCGCAGAGGGCAGAAGGATAGCATTCAACAGGTCAGAGACCAGGATCTGATTGGCAATCTTATGGCCCGTCGAGGTGAGGAATCCCCTATTTTTCCATAATTGTCCGAAATCGTGAATGACTCCGAATGCGTATCGGGAGTCGGTGTAAATATTGACGGAGAGCCCCTCGGCAAGGACACATGCTCGGGTGAGGGCAAACAACTCAGCCTGCTGAGCTGAAATCGGTGGGTCAAAACTGCCACAATGCAGCAAGGTTCCATCTTGCTTAACTACCGCGAAGCCTGACAGACGGCGTCCCTGCTCGTCGATGGACGAACTTCCATCGGTATAGAGGATCAAATCTGGAGAGGCTAGAGGTTTATCGCTAAGGTCAGGGCGCAGACTGGTATCCGCGAGAATAGCCTCCAAGCAATTATGGTCGCATGGAGCGAGGGGATCAGGAGGAGAGCAGAGAAACGCAGCAGGGTTGATAGTGGTGCAGTGCCGGAACTGTAGCTTGGGATTATTCAACGGGTAGATCTCATACTTATTTTGTCTGGCTGAAGTCAAATGCTGGGTCTGGAGCTGTCCCAGTAGGGCGGTCACGGAGTGGAGGAATATCCAGTAATGTCCTGCTGGAGAGTCAGGTATCATTCCCAACCACTGTCGCATTCCCCTGGCTGATGTGGGGGGTATGTCCTGTAAATAGGGTCCGTGCGGCTCTCGTCCAACCGACGGCCATCTGCTGAGATTATGACTCCGAGGAATTTCACCTCCTTTTGTCCGACATGTACTTTGGAGGGGGACACAACGTACCCCAATGCCTTTACAAAGTTCAACAACAAAATTATAGCTTCCCTATTCTGCTCCTCTGTTTCACTGGCCACTAAAAGTTCATCGATGTAGTGGATCAATGCAGACCCCTCAGGTAACTGCAGGTTTTGTAATTGCTGTTGCAGACAACTAGAAAATAGGGTCGGCGAGTTTACAAAGCCCTGTGGCAATCTGGTCCATGTATACTGCAGGGGAGGGATTGAGTTCGCCGCTGTGCCATATTCTTTCTGGTTTTGGTCTGAGGGTTCAGCTTAGTTCTGCCTCCCACGGAGTCGGTAGATTGTAGGGCAGCAGGAGAATACGGAGGAGGTCGGTCTGCTGGAGGGGCACTAGTGGCAACTGTCTTCCCTGTGGTCCCCCCTGAATGGGACCGTCTTCTGGGGTTCAGCGAGGGTACGGGAGATTTGGAAACTGGTATCTGTGAAGGGCGAGTTTTAATCTTGGATCGGGTAGCGGGAATTGGAGGAGCGGACATGGGACTGGCAACGGGGGCAGACTGGTTCAGCGGGGGTGCTCCACGGACTCCCCAATGATAATCCTCTACCTCCTCCTCGTCGTCACCTCCCAAATCTATGCCAGCCACCGACTTACGTAAGTCTTTACCTACCTTAAGTCGGCCTTATTTTGTCTCTCTCTCTCCTGACAATCCTTACTTTCCTTAGCATGCCTACATTCCTGTTTTAATACGGTCACCGACTTCTCCTGACCCTCCTCGGTCAGGGGTATTCCTAGTTTCAAGGCATTACTCTGCCAACTGGCCGTTAAAGACCGTGCCTTTTCTCCGTTACAATGATCGATCCACAACTGAATGGCCTTTTTATAATTTCTTTTTTTATCCTTTTTCCATATTACACTCTGGGCCCTTGATAACACACCCATATCCTTGGAACCCCCTTCAGGCCATTCATCCTTCCCCAGTTTATGAATGAGTCCTCCCGACATACGCCTGAAGGTCTCCTCCATTTCTGGATGCAAGAAACATAGCTGATGTAATGGCCGGTCCGGGTGACAACTGGTATCCATACCATTACCCATTTTTTTATACATACTATTACACACCAATATTTCAGGGTTAACCGTGAGTCCTTGGTTCCGCCGTATCTCACTCGGTCACTTCAATTCCTGACCTTCGCGTGGAGGATTTCCTCTCTTAACAACCAGTCTGAGGCGGACTTTCTGTGAGATACGGGGGTACCTTGGTCTCGTTTAACGTCTCAATACTTGTTAATCCGACGATTCAATAACCATCACATTTCAGGGTTAACCGTGAGTCTTTGGTTCCACCGTATCTCACTCGGTCACTTCAATTTCTGACCTTCGCCAGTCTAAGGCGGACTTTCTGTGAGATACGGGGGTACCTTGGTCTCGGTTAACGTCTCAATGCTTGTTAATCCGACGATTCAATAACCATCACATTTCAGGGTTAACCGTGAGTCTTTGGTTCCACCGTATCTCACTCGGTCACTGACTTCTCCTGACCTTCGCCAGTCCAAGGCGGACTTTCTGTGAGATACGGGGGTACCTTGGTCTCGGTTAACGTCTCAATACTTGTTAATCCGACGATTCAATAACCATCACATTTCAGGGTTAACCGTGAGTCTTTGGTTCCACCGTATCTAACTCGGTCACTTCAATTCCTGACCTTCGCCAGTCTAAGGCGGACTTTCTGTGATATACGGGTGTACCTTGGTCTCGGTTTACGTCTCAATGCTTGTTAATCCGACGATTCAATAACCATCACATTCCCATCCTATCCCCAGTGCACTCCTCGTATATACCGTCTACGGTCCCCCTCTACGGGGTATTTTATCCGCTCGATCAGACTAGGACAATCCTCGAGACGGCCCTATCCCCGTGCCCACAACCGGAACGTTCGGATGTCGTCCCACCGACTGACGCAAGCCAGCGAATTACCCTGCTACGCCGGGATACGAGGAAGGACCAAGAGGTGATTTAACTACATCTACTCACTTGGCTGTGCACCCTTCACATCGATCCCGTCGCCAAGTGGATTCACTCGCCGGCTCGATCAGTCGCTGGTTGACATCCCACTCCTGACACCAAATGTTGATTCACATTTTTCTCTCACATCGGTTGTTTCGACAATAATCAACCGGACACCGGGGTTGCTTTAAACGTACGTTTATTCAGCACTGAGTCTTCACACAGGTTAACAACCTAGTAAAGAGTCAAGCTCTCTGCCCTTAATTGCAATGCCTTTAATATTTTAATGCCACTGTTTATGCCTCCCATATTACTGAAACAAAGCAACAGACACGTACGCAAGGGTCAGGATCACAGGCACGTACATATTGGGAGGTGTTATTTAGTGGAACAATACTAGAGCTAAGACAGGTACATTCCTCAGACTTCTGAGAGTGACGGTTTGTATATTCCTCAGACTTCTGAGAGCCAGCTATCTCAGTCAGACGGGTGCAGTTAATACCATAGTCGCGAATATGCAGTAACAGCAGGACAATGTGAATTTCTCCTGACCACAACTTCCTGACCCCTGCAGCTACATATTCAGCAATTTTGGTCAGCAGACATTTTATGTTTCAATCCAGTCCACCTGGCCAAACCATTTTACCTTCACAGAACAATCTTACAGCGTTTATTCAAGATTTACATTCACAGCTCAAGCGACCACGTTAGGTCGCGCTTCCCGTATGCAGTCGCATGCTCATGGGACAGGCCCTTTACCTTTCATAAATCCATGCTGACTTTGTCCAATGATTTCACCACTTTCCAAATGTGCTGCTATCCCATCTTTAATAACTGACTCTAGCATTTTCCCCACTACCGATGTTAGACTAACTGGTCTATAATTCCCTGTTTTCTCTCTCCCTCCCTTTTTAAAAAGTGGGGTTACATTAGCTACCCTCCAATCCTCAGGAACTACTCCAGAATCTAAAGTTTTGAAAAATTATCACTAATGCATCCACTATTTCTGGGGCTACTTCCTTAAGCACTCTGGGATGCAGCCTATCTGGCCCTGAGGATTTATCGGCCTTTAATCCATTCAATTTACCTAACACCACTTCCCGACTAACCTGGATTTCACTCAGCTCCTCCATCTCATTTGACCCCCGGTCCCCTGCTATTTCTGGCAAATCATTTATGTCTTCCTTAGTGAAGACAGAACCAAAGTAGTTATTCAATTGGTCTGCCATGTCCTTGTTCCCCATGATCAATTCACCTGTTTCTGACTGCAAGGGACCCACATTTGTTTTAACTAATCTTTTTCTCTTCACATATCTATAAAAGCTTTTGCAGTCAGTTTTTATGTTCCCTGCCAGTTTTCTTTCATAATCTATTTTCCCTTTCCTAATTAAGCCCTTTGTCCTCCTCTGCTGGACTCTGAATTTCTCCCAGTCCTCTGGTAGGCTGCTTTTTCTGGCTAATTTGTATGCTTCATCTTTTGTTTTGATACTATCCCTGATTTCCCTTGTTATCCACGGATGCACTACCTTCCCTGATTTATTCTTTTGCCAAACTGGGATGAACAATTGTTGTAGTTCATCCATGCGATCTTTAAATGCCTTCCATTGCATATCCACCGTCAACCCTTTAAGAATCAATTGCCAGTCTATCTTGGCCAATTCACGTCTCATACCCTCAAAGTTACCTTTCTTTACGTTCAGAACCTTTGTTTCTGAATTAACTATGTCACTCTCCATCCTAATGAAGAACTCAACCATATTATGGTCATTCTTGCCCAAGGGGCCATGCACAACAAGACTGCTAACTAACCCTTCCTCATTACTCAATACCCAGTCTAGAATATCCTGCTCTCTCGTTGGTTCCTCTACTTGTTGGTTTAGAAAACTATCCCGCATACATTCCAAGAAATCCTCTTCCTCAGCACCCCTGCCAATTTGATTCACCCAATCTATATGTAGATTGAAGTCACCCATTATAACTGTTTTACCTTTGTTGCACGCATTTCTAATTTCCTGTTTGATGCCATCCTCAACTCCACTACTACTGTTAGATGGCCTGTACACAACTCCCACTAGCGTTTTCTGCCCCTTAGTGTTTCGCAGCTCTACCCATATCGATTCCACATCCTCCAAGCTAATGTCCTTCCTTTCTATTGCGTTAATCTCCTCTCTAACCAGCAACGCTACCCCACCTCCTTTTCCTTTCTGTCTATCCCTCCTGAATATTGAATATCCCTGGATGTTCAGCTCCCAGCCTTGGTCACCCTGGAGCCATGTCTCCGTGATCCCCACTATATCATATTCATTAATAACTATCTGCACATTCAACTCATCCACCTTATTACCAATGCTCCTTGCATTGAGGCACAAAGCCTTCAGGCTTGTTTTTACAACACTCTTACCCCTTATACAATTATGTTGAAAAGTGGCCCTTTTTGATTTTTGCTCTGGATTTGTCTGCCTGCCACTTTTACTTTTCACCTTGCTACCTATTGCTTCTACCCTAATTTTACACCCCTCTGTCTCTCTGCTCATGCTCCCATCCCCCGCCACATTAGTTTAAATCCTCCCCGACAGCACTAGCAAACACTCCCCCAAGGACATTGGTTCCATTCCAGCCCAGGTGCAGACCATCCTTTTTGTACTGGTCCCACCTCCCCCAGAACTGGTTCCAATGCCCTAGAAATTGGAATCCCTCCCCCTTGCACTATTTTTCAAGCCACGTATTCATCTGAAATATCTTCCTATTTCTACTCTGACTAGCATGTGGCACTGGTAGTAATCCAGAGATTATTACCTTTGAGGTCCTAATTTTTAGTTTATCCCCTAGCTCCCTAAATTCACCTTGTAGGACCTCATCCCGTTTTCTACCTATATCGTTGGTGCCAATGTGCACCACGACAACTGGCTGTTCACCCTCCCCCTCCAGAATGTTCTGCAGCCGTTCAGTGACATCCCTGACCCTTGCACCAGGGAGGCAACATACCATCCTGGAGTCTCGTTTGCGGCCGCAGAAACGCCTATCTGTTCCCCTTACAATTGAATCCCCTATTACTATAGCCCTTCCACTCTTTTTCCTCCCCTACTGTGCCGCAGAGCCACCCACGGTGCCATGAACTTGGCTGCTGCTGCCTTCCCCTGATGAGCCATCTCTCCCAACAGTATCCAAAATGGTATATCTGTTTAGGAGGGAGATGACCGCAGAGGACTCCTGCACTACCTGCCTACTGCTACGCTGGCTAATGGCCACCCGTTCCCTTTCTGTCCGCTTAACGTTTACCTGCGGTGTGATCAATTAACTGTACGTGCTATTCACGACTTTCTCAGCATCGTGGATGCTCCAGTATGAATCCAACCGCAGCTCCAACCGTTCAATGCGGTCTGCCAGGAGCTGCAGCTGGACACACTTCCTGCACACATAGTCACCAGGGACACCGACAATATCCCTGATCTCCCACATGTTGCAGGATGAGCAATCCACGGGGCCGATCTCAACTGACATGGCTTACCCCTAAATTAAATCAACTCACTCCCACTATAAAAATCTTAATCCTTTAAACTATACCTTTACTAAAAAGTACTGTACCCTTAACTCACTGTACCCTTAACTCACTGTACCCTTAATTCACTGAACCCTTAACTCACTGAACCCTTAACTCACTGAACCCTTAATTCACTGTACACTTAACTCACTGTACCCGTAACTCACTGAACCCTTAACTCACTGAACCCTTAACTAAAATGTACGAACAGAAAGCAGAAATACAAACCTGGGGTTACTCCCAATCAGCAGCTTCCTCTAGTCCGCTTCCACCAATCAGCGGCTTCCTCCAGACCACTTATTTTGAAGTGTGATGGAAGGTTGCAGAGTGGGCAACGCTGCACCAGCCGCTCCAACCGCTCCTGGGCCTCTGTGGAACAAAGCCCGCGCTTGATTTTTAAACTCACCGCCCGGACGCTGCAGCAGCCGCTCCAACTGCTCCTGGGCCTCTGTCCCTAGTGTGTAGGATAGTGCTAGTGTATGCATGATCGTTGGTCGGTGTAGACTCGATGGGCCAAAGGGCCTGTTTCTGCATTGTATCTCCAAAGCCTAAATTCTAAATCTTTGAGAGGTGAGAGCAAATTACACCTACTGGAGCTGTGGAGCTCTATTATTGTACCTATTACTCTCACCAAAGTCCACAATCTGAAGGCTGCTATGAAAAAAAGCCTCACTGTGGATTTGTTGCATCTTTTTATATACTCATTTTTCTCAGAGCCCTGAAACCCCTTGGATGATATTCCTGGTTACTCTGCTGAGATTGTGTGACATGATGCACAAGGAACTGCAGATGCTGGAATCTTGAGCAAAATACAAAGTGCTGGAGGAACACTGTGTGCCTCCAACACTTTGTATTTTGTGAAACTTGATGATTTCCAATCACTGCATTGGGAGGTACGATGGCGCAGCAGTAGAGTTGCCTAATTGACTTTGGTTAAAAATTGTCCCTAATGTGTAGGATAGTACAAGTGTACGGGATCGCTAGTCGGTGGGCCGATATGCCTGTTCCCGTGCTGTATCTCGAAACTATGAAACCAAGCTTAACTAAAAACATGGGCCTGCAGGTTGGAATGAGGCAGATTAAAGGTACAGCTGCAGCATTTCGTAATTCACCTCATAAATTATTAAATTATCATAAAGAATCTGAAGGTCCCGACCCAAAACATCATCTGTCAATTTTCTCCAGAGATGCTGCCTGACCTGCTGAGTTACTCCAGCATTTTGTGTCTTTCTTTAGTATAAGCCAGCATCTGCAGTTCATTTTTTTATTACATCACAAAGTATTACCTTGGCTTAAGATTTTGGACGTAGTGATGAAGAAGTGAAATGGTTGTCCCTGAGAAATGGATGAGAATATTCCAGATTTTTCCTTGCAAACTCTCTTGCCATTGATATTGGCTGTTCTAGCTCCGTTTGATTTTAGTTTACCCCGATCGGTTCAAAATTATGAATTATGTTTAAATCGGTGAACAATTAAATGGTACCAGCCAAGTGTTTCCTTTACCTACTCCAGATTGGAGCTCAGGAATTAAGAGAAAGAAAATTTCAGTTACAAATACTGAGCAACACCTGGAGAAAACCACGGAAAAATATGTTAAAAGTGTACTTTCATAACAGAAACAGTGCACAGGTTTTAATAATTTAAATTCCTTTTCTTGGTCCAAGAGGTTAATTGATATTGTGTTAATAATTATCACGCCAATGAAAAGTTAAATACACTGTTCACACTGGACTCAAAAATCTGAGAAATGTAATAAGTGGTCACCGTGAAAATCAACAAGTTGTGGAAATAATGTAGAGGTGAAGGGGAAAGTCCCGGTTACGTGGCGCAATTGGCATGGAGGTTAATTCATTAGTGTCTGCGTATTTATAATTGAGAATGCATCTCTGACTCCGAGAATTTGATGGTCAATTTACACAATAATATTTTGTAATATGAATTCACCAGATTTTATTCCTGGAAAAATGTACTGAGAGAAACAACAGCACTGCTTTAATTCACAGGTTTCTCTCTCTGCAAATGCCGACTTACCTGCTGTGATTTTGCAGCATTTTGTATTTTTATGTGTACATTTTGAGTGTCATAAGTATTTTGCTTAGTTTTCTACTACAGTGAAAAAGTGTGTCAGTTCTTATGATTTTACTCCTTTTCAATTGGTTACTTTTGCATTCTGAATGCTTATTCGTTATAAAAACCTATTTATATTTTTCCATTTAAATTCTATTGCCAATGAATGCACCCAATCACAATCCATCAAAAATTCTATGTAATAAGATTCGTCCAAACCATTTTGCTGAAATTGGCTGTCTTGTCAATTTCTTATAACCTCCAATATTATTGAAAGATCTTTGCCACAGTAAAGGGCCTGTCCCACTTTCACAACTTAATTCACCACCTTTTTTACTCGTGGACATTTTTCATCATGTTGAAAAAACGCCCGACCTACTTGATGCCACGAGTACCTATGACTAACATCACGACCTACCTATGGCCTACCTAAGATCTCCTACGACCTCGTGACGACAATGCTGCGAATATGAGTCAAGGGCAAACTCGGCAGAGGTCGTGAATTAGGTCGTGAAAGTGGGACAGGCCCTTAAGTCACATCTACTGTTCAACTTTAAGAGTTATTTCAGTATGATAGTTGGAGTGGAAAGTCGATTTAAGGGATTCAGTACTGTAACCTCAGACCTTTGTCTTTTAGTTGTCCCAGACCTTTAGCCTGCATCTTCCTCCCAGCAGCACTCCTGTTTTTAATGATATACTTTCCCAAGATTGTTCTTCAGAAATGAAAGATCATATTGAACCTGCTCTCATTCCTCATGGAAACACTGATGTTAACCTTTCCTTCCATTTTCCTCAACTATGCGCCTCTTTCTCCACTTGAAGGTAATTCTGTTCCTCTTTTATTCCTTGTACCATCCTGATCCCCACAATTCAAATTCATCCATGGCCCCATGACAAATTTGGCAGATTGCTTAAATAAAGATACTCCAATTTAATCACAATTCATGTCTTTGCGAGCGTACATGATTTAAATACAGACAAATTATTAAATACAAAGATGAGGTGATCATAAACTAAAATAATACAAAATTAAGCCACAGCAGGATGATTACTTTGTGTACAACGATAAAGGGTTTTTTCTTGCAAGCTGAATAGTCTTAGCGAAACCATGATAGAAAAATGAATTGTTGCAAAGAACAAACAAAATGGAAATATTTGGGCAATTTCATTTTCAATCTCTTGATTTGATGGGATGATATCCCAAAGTACTTTGGCATTCATATACTGTAGTTAGACCATCATTGAAATTAACAGTACCAACATAGGCCATTCAGCCCATCATGCTCGTGTTGGCTGGGAAAGAACCAATGCATAATCGTGAAAGGTTTTGATAGAGTGGATGTGGAGAGGATGTTTCCACTAATGGGAGAGTCTAGGACTAGAGGTCATAGCCTCAGAATTAAAGGACGTTCTTTCAGGAAGGAGATGAGGAGAAATTTATTTCATCAGAAGGTGGTGAATCTGTGGAAATCTTTGCCACAGAAGGCTGTGGAGGCAAAGGCAATTGATATTTTTAAGGCAGAGATAAATAGATTCTTGATAGTTTGTGTCAGAGGTTATGGGGAGAAGGCAGGAAAATGGGGTTAGGAGGGAGAGACAGATCAGTCATGATTGAATGGTGAAACTTGATGGGCAGAATGGTCTTATTCTGCTCCTATCACTTATGACCTCATGACATTTTGGCCCACATTCTAATGCTTGGATATCCCAGCCTTTTATGCTCCTCCAAAGGCCTATCAAATGGGATAAAGGATATCTCCTCATGCAAGAACCTTTTAAAGGGAATAAGGGCATCTACATCGACTACCATTTAAGGAAGTGAGTTCTAGTCCTTGGCTCCCTCTGCATGAAAGCATTTTTCCTTACCTCCTTATCTTTGCCCTAAATACCTAAATCTACCACCTGACATTGATGCCATTACCAAGTAAAAGAAAATGTAACAACAAGGAACAACAGATACTGGCTTATACAAAAGAAAGACACAAAATGCTGGACAGCTCAGCAGGGCAGGCAGCATCTCTGGAGTAACACCGACGGGTGATGTTTTGGGTTGGGACCCTTCTTCAGAATGATTGTAGGGATAAGGAAGATAGACAAAACCCCACCTTTCCATGTTACTCCAGAGATGCTGCCTTACCGCTGAGTTACTCCAGCAATTTGTGTCTTTCCAAGTAAGAGAAATACTGCTTAAAAATTAGCAGGTGGCACAAAATTAAAAGTTGGCCCAGTCACAGCTGCATACTAAGTCTTCTTGTCTATGAAAGAATGCAAGTTAGATTTTGTTTGGTTTCCTTGGGTTGGATTTTTATCTTTATTTTAAAGCAGTCCTCAACCAACCATAACCTCATATTTCCTTTTTCACATCTGTAGTGTCAACACGTCCTCGGTATAACTCAATGACCGGATGTGTACACTAACTGTGTACACTCTAGCTGTGGTCCTATTAGTGTTTTCCATAGTTTCTCACTGCCCTCACAGTTCTTTACCTCAGCCAATAAAGGTAATCCACATGTTTGTTTGGAGCTCATCTATCTGTCATGTTGCGTTCAGAGACCTGGACTTGCATTTCAACGTGCAGCTGTTTGCCTTGTCTTGCTTGCCCACTTGCGTGCCTGCTTCAGGTGGTTTACCTCACTGCGACATGGTGGCACAGTGGTAGAGCTATTGCCTAACAGCGGCAGATACCCGGGTTCAATCCTGACTACGGGTGCCGTCTATATGGAGACCTGCATGGGTTTTCTCCGAGATCTTCGGTTTCCCCCCACACTCCAAAGATGTACAGGTTTGTAGGTTAATTGGTTTGGCATAAATGTAAAATTGTCCCTAGTGTGTAGTAGTAGGGTAGTGCTAACGTGCGGGGATTGCTGGTCAGTGCAGTGTTGGTGGGCCAAAGGGCCTGTTTCCACGCTGCATCTCTAAACTAAACTATTCTGGGGTGAATTCATTGGCCACTTTTCTTGCCATGTTTTGTTCCTCACCATCAATTACATGACTAATATTTATATCAGCTGCAAAAGTATCAATTATGGCTCCATCACATAACTCCTGATCTTTGATATACCATGACAAGCAAGAAAGCCCAGGGAACCTCAAGGAAGACAGCATACCAGTGAATTAAACATCAGCTACTGAAAAGACTTTGGATCCAACTTAATACTTCCCTAGTCCCCAAAGGCTATCTAAAATCTCTCTAAAATCTATAAGACGACTAAGACTCATCAACACTTTAAAACAAATTAACATTCCCTTAACAAATCCACACTTATTGACATTCATTTATTTATGCTATTTTAAATGAAGGGCATATATTGTTCAAGGACAGTGATTGATGCTGGCTCCAAGAATTATTCCAGTAAATTGCTTTAAGGCTATCTGGCCCATTATTAATCTGCATATTCTTTCCTGAACACTTTATGAAGCAATACTGTCACATTGCCCATCTTCCAGTGTCCCAGCACCAAAGAGGATAGTAAAAGATGGCCTTTGTATACATGTGTAGGAAGGAACTACAGATGCTGGTTTGAACCGAAGGTAGACACATAAATCTGGAGTAACTCAGCGGGACAGGCAGCATCTCTGGAGAGAAGGAATGGGTGACATTTCGGGTTGAGACCCTTCTTCAGACAGGGGGTCTCGACCCGAAAATGTCACCCATTCCTTCGCTCCAGGGATGCTGCCTGTTCCGCTGAGTTCTCCAGCTTTTTGTGTCTATCTTCGCCTTTGTATACATGTTTCACCTTGATTTTCCAACAACCTGAGGAAGTGAGTCAGGGAACATATTTAGTTTGGACGGTAAACCCCTTTAATATTTCCTGTGCTCTGTTAATAATATCAAATATTCCACACTCTTTCTCCCAAAATGCATTATGTGCATCATACCCACAATGTAATGAAATTAAATCATTCTCATGTCTCCACAATTGAGTTGCAATTTTGGGGTAACTTTATTATTTTACTTCTTTGAGTTTTCCTTAATTTTACAGGGCAAAGTTTATTTGCTATGTTCCTAACTTCTTCTATAATTTCACCTCAGCTGCCTGTAGTGTTGAGCATATAATATGACCTCGATGATTATTTTGAATACTTTTAAAATATTTTACGTTGTTTCAGTGTTAGAGACAATGACATAGATATTCAAATTCCTTTGTCCGTTTTGATGACCATGTATGTAGCTTCACTGATTCAATGCACTTTTGGGATTGACCATTTGCAACGTTGATGCTCTGCAATCCAGAGGGCTTTGTTGGCAGGAGATGCCTTTGCATGTTAGTTAAGGATCTGCTAGCAGAGACCATTGATGGTAGATGGAAAGATCACAGGGATGTGGCCTGCTCGTATCTTCATGGAGTCATAGTCACACAACATGGAAAGAGCCCCATGTGAGATCCTATCTGTGTTTGTCCTATTTTCCTTTATTTGGGCCATATTCTTTATTATCCACGGATATGCCCAAATGATTTTTAAACAGTACGATTGAACCTGCCCCTACTATCTTATCAGGTAACTTGAGCGCACCAACCTCTGTGTGTAAAACCTACACCTCAGATCTCCCGTAAATATTTCCATTTTCACTCTAAACCTCATCCTGTAATAACCCTGCCTTTAGAAAAAGACCATGACTGTCAACTCTATGCCATTTATGATTTATAAACATCTCTAAGGTTACCTCGGCCTCCTGTGCTGCAGTGAGAGCAATGTCAACTTCTCCTCATAACTAAAGCCCTTCATTAAAAAATGCTTGTACAAGTGTAACGTAATGTCCCAACTCGAATACTCTATACTGTTGCCTACAAAGGAAAGCACACAAAATGCCCAATGATGTGTGAGCTTGCACCCCAAAGTCACCTTCTACATAAACTCTTCCAAGGATGTTGCTGTTAACTATCTATGTTTAGCCAGTATTGGACAGTCCGAAATGCATGAATTCCACCTGCCACCCCTCTGCCTTCCCAGCTGATCTATGCAGCTTATGCGACCATATTCTCCACCAAGGGTCACCAGTGTGGAAACAAGCCTACAACGACTGTTCATCGGTTTATTTACCAGATCCGTCATTATATATAGGCAAGTTCATAAATCATTGAAAATGGTGAAACAGAACACCTCATCTACATTCATGTGCTTTCCTTTGTAGGCAACTGTATAGAGTATTAGAGTCCACGCGCACACACACCTGATTTCTGTCATACACCACAACTACAGAGTCTCAGTCAGAAATATAACTGTCCACCACTGACTACTCTCTGCATCCTATCACCAAGTCACGTGGTGCCATGTTCTGCACAACTGCTCAATCTCTAAATAAATTATAATTTTGTGCATGATTACAGCAGATTTTTACATTTAATCAGACTGATATGCCTAATAGCTCTGTAATCTCTGCTGCAGTAATTATATTTTGAAATGAGGTCAAAGCCTAATCAAATGGAATTTTATTTCCTCTGTTCTTTGTTGCTTAAGCCTGGTTGGCAATTTAGCAGCTGGGAAAATACGTGCAGCAATAAAACTGGAACTGTTCAATCGTTATCTTTCAAGGAAATTATTGATTTCAAACCTTCAATTGTATTGAAAGAATTAAAATGGCACATTCAGGGATGGCAAATGTGTTGTGTTGCAGCTATAAAGGTAATAGTGATGCACACCATATTTCTATGTTCTGATAATGAAATAACCTTACAACTTACAAAGTTACAATATCAGGCACATACATCCAATCATTTTGTTCAGTAGGTGGCATAAATATGTCCAATTAAGAAGTAAATGAGAAATAATGATCACTAATTTTTGCCTTCTTTAAATAGATGCAAAGCTTAATAGCTTTCCATCGTGATAAGAAATGTATTGCAAAGTATCTGCAGATAACCAACACTCTTATTTACTTTTTAAATATCTGTTGTTTCACCTGCTCCGGATGTTAGCTGTTAAATAAAATTACCTATCCAAGAATGAAATGTTGCTCATCTTGGAAGCGTGGTAATATTTAGAAACTTTAGTTGTCTTGGTTGCCAGTGGGTATGCTAGAGTTGTTTATTGGCAAATCAATAAACACCAACCATCAGGCATCCATTTGCATTTGTCCATTTTTTATGCTTCCCGCATTTTCCCCAGATTTTATCACTCAACCACACAATGGGGACAATTTACAGTGGCCAATTGACTTTCCATTGAGACATGGGAGGAAACGGGTGGTCACAGGAAGAATGTGCATATTCCAGGCAGATAATACCCGAGGTCAGGATTGAACCCAAGTCTCTGGCGTTGTGAGGCAGCAGCTCCACCGCTGTGCTGCTATTACTGTGTTTCTGTGCAAAAGAAATTGAATGATTGATTGATTGATTGATTGATACTTTATTGTCACGTGTACTTGGCCAGAGACATTCTTTGTTTTGCGTACAGTACACAAGTATGCAAAGAGTCAGCACGTAACGGGTGCCGACGAAGTTACAAAACCAGGGGTCGAAATTAACGGTTGCCCGGGTGCCAACGGCCACCTAAAGTCCCGTCCGTCATTTTGCCCGGCTTGGCAAGCACCCGGGACACCTACCGTTCAACTCTGAGTGGGCCCCCCTCTCTATATCTCTCTCTGTCACTCTCCGTCTCCGCCCACCATCCGTATCCGGGCCGCTGGGTCTCCGCTCTCCGGCCGCTTCTCATCCGATGGCACGGCCAGCACATCCTCGGCTAACCTGCACATGCGCACAACCACAGCCAGCACATCATCGGCCGCCCTGCACATGCGCACTGCCATGGCAACTGGTCGGCGCCGGGCACTTCCTCCCTCCTTTTGCATTGTGGGAGATCTGGCCGCCATTGCTGTCCGGTCGCCGCCTTGCCGCGACCGCAGAAACCCAACGCAAAATCACTCCCTGGAGCTGGAATAACTCCCTGGAGTAACTCTTACTTCTTGGTTTCCTGGTCCTCCAAATATATTCCAAATGGAATTTAAACTGGAGGTGGTGGAGGGTCTACCACCAAACTCTGAACAATAACAGCCTTTTGCACTTTATCTGTTTATTTATTGTGTATATATATGGTCTATGGTATATAGGCACACTGAACTTTTATCTCCTGTTCTGTATTACATATTCTGTTGTGCTGCAGCAAGCAAGAATTTCATTGTCCTATCTGGGACACATGACAATAAAACTCTCTTGACTCTTGACTTGGACTTAAGCAAAAAAGGGTTATTGGGAAAAAAGAGCTACCTTTAATTTAGTTGCATCTGGTTGGGTAACTATGGTAGGGTGAAGACTATCCATGCTTTAATTGTGCGAGGGAACTCCATGGAGCAGCCAGCATCTCTGGATAGAAGAAATTGGGTGATGTTTCGGGTAGAGACCCTTCTTTAGACTCCCTCTGGTTTTAGTGTTTTTAGTTTAATTGAAAGATACAGCGCAGAAACAGGACCATCGGCCCACAGAGTGCACGCCGACCACCGATCACCCGTACACTAGTTCTATCCCACACATTAGCGGTGTTAGTCAAGAGTCAAGAGTGTTTTATTCTCTCACGTCCCAGTTAGAACAATGAAATCCTTACTTGCAGCAGCATAACAGAATATGTAAACATAGTACTCTGCAAACAATGTTAGAAACGAGAAAACAAAACTGTATATTTATACATGAATATATATATAAAACTATATGTGTGTGTGTGTGTGTGTGTGTGTGCGTAATATATATATATACCCACACACACACAATTTCCCTTCTGGGATTAATAAAGTTCTATCGTATAGTATCGTGTGTGTTGGAAGGAACTGCAGATGCTGGTTTAAACCGAAGATAGCCACAAAAAGCTGGAGCAACTCAAGAGGCCAGACGGAATCTCTGGACAAAAGGAAAATATTACGTTTTGGGTTGGGTCTGAAAAAGGTTTCTGCACACTTTTGGAATGTGGAAGGAAGCAAGAGCACCCGGAGAAAACCCATGCGATCAGAGCAAACCCATACAGACAGCACCTATATTCAGGATCAATTCCGGGTCTCTGGCACTTTTAGGCAGCAACTTTATGGCTAATGTACTGCCCCATAGTCTTAAACTGAATTAAAACATATAGTAGCTGTAAAGGGGGACATAGCGTGAGTTAGAGATTTAAGACTGAAAATGGATAGTTTCTTTTTTTTAGTAACCAAAGTTATCAACGTATAATTTTTTATGTGTTGGAAAACAAAATATAGTGGCACAGCTGGTAGACTTGCTGTCTCACATGCCAGAGATCTGTGTTCGATCCTGTCCTCGGGCACTGTCTGTGTTGAATTTGCACATTCTCCCTGCAAGCGTGTGGGTTTCCTCCCACATCCCAAAGACGCATTGGCTTTGTAATTTGTCTCTGTAAAATTGCTCTTAATGTGTAATGTGTAGGGAGTGGGTGAGGAAAGTGGGATAACAGAACTTGTGTGAATGGGTGCTAGACAAAAAAGCTGGAGAAAACCAACGGGTGAGGCAGCATCTATGGAGCGAAGGAATAGGCGACGTTTCGGGTCGAGACCCTTCTTCAGACTGATGTCGAGGGGGGGGGGGGGGCGGGTAGAAGAAAAGAAGTGGTGGAGACAGTAGGCTGTAGGAGAGCTGGGAATGGGAGGGGAAGGAGGGGAAGGCGGGAGAAAGCAAGGACCACCTGAAATTGGAGAAGCCAATGTTCATACCGCTGGGGTATAAGCTACCCAAGTGAAATATGAAGTGCTGTTCCAATTTGCGGTGGGCCTCACTCTGGCCATGGAGGAGGCCCAGGACAGAAAGGTCGGATTCGGAATGGGAGGGGGAGTTGAAGTGCTGAGCAACGGGGAGATCAGGTTGGTTATTGCGAACTGAGTGGAGGTGTTGTGCGAAGTGATCGCCAAGCCTGCGCTTGGTCTCACCGAGGTTGATCATACGCTGAATAATCCAACCACATTTTTGTTTGGAAGTGGAAAGAAATAATAGAAATTGCATTCATTGCAACGTGTAAAAAGAGTTGAGATACTGTATTATAATTTTGCTTCATTTCGTTGTGGTATATATCATGTCGTGATTGGTGAATATGTTTAGTTTGTGACTTTATTTGAAGCAGAAATAATATGTGAATGCTTCATTGAGCATAATTCCGACTGGTAACTACGCACTTCGTCCGAGCACATTATCGCACGCGTCATGCAAGCCGTGTTAAATGACCACCTGAACTGTCATTTGGCAACCTAAAAAGCTTGGGTGCCTGGCTGGAAACAAAGAAAAAAAGTTAAGTGAGAGTCCTGAAAACTATTTAGCATAGTCCCCAGACATGGAAATCGCTATCAAAACATGGGGGGGGACACAATTTCATGGCGGTCGCGCGGGCATGCTCACACACGCGAGGCTTCGGTCGTGGGCCCTGTGGACGGTAACATCGTGAGCTGACCTGATTATTCACCGACTCCGAACTCCAGCAACAGCAGCTTCGTCCGCACCGACTCCGAACTCCAGCAACAGCAGCTTCGTCCGCCCCGAATCGTGGGGCTTGAATCGGCCTATTCGTGGGGGCTTCAACATCGGGAGCCTCGATTGCCTTGACGCAGTAATTTGACCGCGGGGTGGTGGAAGATCACGCGGCCGGCCGCGCCGGGCTGGGCGATGAAAGGCCCCGCGAACAGGCCTATTCAAGCTCCGCTCTATGATCTTTGCTCCACGGACGTCTCCCTCCTCTAATCACCACGCTCTATCCGCCGTCCCACCCCCCTACTTCCACCTCTGACTGACACCTCCCTCCTCCAATGATCGCCCTGAATCATCATGGCCTCTCCACTGCCTGCTGACCAACATCTCTCTCGTCCAATCGGTTGCCTCGACCATCAGTCCCACCCCCACTGTCTCGCAGAAAGCGGAGATTTTTAATTGCTATTTTTTCACTGAGTTTTAAAATACGGATTACAAAACATAGTGGGGTGGGGGATTGTCCCCCACCTCTCAAAACATGAGGGGGACGTGGGTCCCCTGTCCCCCCCGGATTTACGCCCCCCCCCTGATAGTCCCGATGCTTCTCAGCCTCCGCCCCCTCCCCCCTCCACACATCGGGTCCCTTTTCGCTCTTGCCACCGCCTGCACTCCGGATCCTTCTTTGTTCTCAGCGGCGTGTCCTCTACTGACCGTCAGGACTCACACGGCCTCGACCGACTGACCAACCGCCAGGACTAACGCAGGCGACAGCTCTCTGATGCCCTCCACTCTCACCGACGGCCTCCACCCTCACCAATGGCCCTCCACCCTCACCGATGGCCCTCCACCCTCACCGATGGCCCTCCACTCTCACCGACCGCCTCCACCCTCACCAATGGCCCTCCACCCTCACCGATGGCCCTCCACCCTCACCGATGGCCCTCCACCCTCACCGATGGTCCTCCACCCTCACCGATGGCCCTCGAACCTCACCAACATCCCTTCTCGCTCGGCCGCCGGGGCCCGCCCTTGTCCCTTGTAGAGTTTATATGTAGAGGAGGTGGGGCGAAGGGGGGAGGGGACTGGTTTGAAAGGACAGATGGAGCAGTCTGTAGATCCTTGGACAAGGACATGGAATCACATCCCTTGTCCTGAAGTAGAGACATTTGTTAATTTCTGTTTCAATCATGCTCGTGATTCAGTCTTGATTAGAGATGTTTTGAAAATGCATCAGTAAATAGATTATTTTAAAATCTGCAGTGGAAAGCTTGGGTGGTATTAATTTAAATGAGGTTAAAGTGACAAGGTACCAGACTTTCTTTGAATGTGAGTCAACTTATTAACTTTCATGTTGAGAGAGATGGATTTGTTTTATATGTTTTCGACACTGGTGCAGGAAAATATTCAAGAGCTCCAAGTAATCATGGGCTATACAAAGGCATTTCTCCGGTATATGACGTATTTGTGGTGAATGGGATTACTTCTAAAGGATATATGGCTTTGAAGTAAATGTTCTGTTGCACTGACTTCTTACATTGATGTGCTGAGAGAGAATAACAAAGAATCTATTCTTCAGTTCACTGAAGATTCATAGGCTTTAGAAAAATAAAAATACATTTAAACCTAATTTTTCATATCGCCTGACTAATTATCAAAATATTTACATAAATGGCTTAGATAGGCAAACCTTTCCGAGTGGAAATATCAAAGACTAAAGGTCATAGCTTTAAGGTGAGAGGGGCAAAGTTTCAAGGAGATGAGTGGGGCAAGATCTTTTACACAGAGGGTGGTGGGTGCATGGAAAGTGCTATCAGGGTGGAGATGGAGGCAGATATAATAGTTACAATCAAGAGGCATTTGGATAGGCACATGGATGTTGATAATATGTAGGTAGATTAAGTTAGTTTATCTTGGCATTATGTGTAGCACAGACAGTGGGAGCCAAGGGTTATCAGTTCTGGTGCTGCACTTTTCTATCTTTATATTCTAAATGTGCATTATCACTGCATGTTTCAGTATTTTTTATTTCCCCCCATTATTCTAATATCCTTTTCATGAACATTCTGCAGGCAAAAAGTTTTATTGATTATAAATTGTGGCATTTTCATACACATCTTAAAATATAAAACACAAACTCTGAATTTTACATGTATGAAATTCTTCACATTGTTTCACAAAAGGTAAGGATCAACTCCATATTTTATTTTTGTTAATTGAAAAACTTAGGAAATCAGCACTGGCGACTTCTCTGAATCATTAATTTTGAAATGGCAGAAATTATCACAATATTGGAAGATCACAATCACATTCACAATCAATCACAATCGCAATAATACTTTATTACTGTGACCGCGAGGGTTTTGTCCCACACTACAAAGACAGGGTTGCAGGTTAATTGGCTCCGGTAAAAATTGTAAATTGTCCCTAGTGTGCAGGTTAAGGGGCTGTCCCACTGTACGAGCTAATTCAAGAGTTCTCCCGAGTTCCCCCTGATTCGAACTCGGAGAATTACGGTAATAGCCGCTCGTAGGTACTCGTGGCTCTCGTGGACATTTTTCAACATGTTGAAAAATCTTCACGTGTCTTCACGAGCTTACCGCGTTTCCCGAGTACCTGCCGTTAGCATTACGAGCCGCTAAGAGACGTCCTGAGCTCCGACGTACCCGCTAAGTAGTATCTACCAGGAGTTTGATTATTTTTTTTTACTCGGGAGAGCTCTTGAATAAGCTTGTACAGTGAGACAGTCCCTTTAGTGTATGGTGATCGCTGGTCAGTGTGGACTCGGTGGGTCGAAGGGCCTGTTTCCATGCTGTATCTCTAAACTTTCTTTGACACAGGAATCATGAAGGAATGGTGATAAATTTCAAAGTTCGGATGGAATGCAACCATGACAATATACCTGCAGGAGGTACCATTCTCATGTGCCCTGTGCATGATTGTGGAATGAATTATTTGGGAAAGTAATTGATATGGTGTATATAATTGGGTGAAAGAAGTAATTTGATGAATATTTGTAAAGAGGCGAGGAGGCATAGATAGAGTGGATATGGAAAGGATGTTTCCATTGGTGGGAGAGTCCAGGACCAGAGGTCATAGCCTCAGAATTAAAGGGTGCTCTTTTAAAAAGGAGGCGCGGAGGAACTTCTTCAGAGGGTAGTTAATCTGTGGAACTCATTGCCACAGAGTGCTGTGGAGGCCAAGTCAGTGGGCGTTTTCAAGGCAGAGATAAACAAGTTCTTGATTAGAACGGATGTCAAGGTTTATGGAGAGAAGGCAGGAAAATGGGATTAGGTGGCAGAGATCAGCCATGATTGCATGGCGGAGTAGACTCGGTGAGCCGAATGGCCTAATTCTACTATAACGTGAACTTGTGAAGAGTCATTTCTCACAAAAGATTGAGCTCAATAGGTATGATTTGTTGTTGTTGGAAAATTCAAGGTATAAGTCTGCCTATCATCCAATAAACTGAGATGGTTATAAAGTATAGCAGCAGTATTACTAATCCTATGCAGCCAATTGCCTTAGCCTGTTCCTTATGTTTCTTGCACTTAGCTTTGTTGTTGAATATGAATATATGTGTTTGTGGTGCTACTTACTCCTTCCACTATTCATACTGGTGATCTAATGTCATCCCTCCTGGAAGAATAAACCATACTACCATTTACACTTGACTGCTGGGCTTGAGCTTGTTGGGTAACCAAAACATAGAACCCTCGCTTGCTGATAAACTGCGCAATTCAAAATGCCAAAGGGCTCAATAGGAATTTAAGAGAGCAATGAGGCAAAAAATATATGCACTCCCATTGTAACGGCATGATTTCTTGCATGAATGTGCACTTGATTTGTTTGGCATTGCACACGTATTCCCATTGATGTACTTCCAAGTGATGAAATTAATCAAAATCTACAGGCATCATGCCGCAGCTTCACCAATCGAATGCAAATGTAGTTCATATAATATGAGAGTGTGTTGAATGCACAGGTAACTGTAGACTTTTGTTTTGACTCTTTATCAGTTTTGCTGTGTTTTACTTCCTCTGTTTCTCCCTCTCCTCCTTTGGCCCATGCTTCACATTCGCTTACCTTCGCACTATCGCTCCATCACTCTCCCTCTCTCTGCTTCCCCTTATGTTCTCTTTGTACTTTCTCCTTGCCTGCATCCTACCTCCGACACAATCTGTTTCTGACTTTCATTCAGTACAGGAAGGAACTGCAGATGCTGGTTTAAACCGAAGATAGACACAAAAAGTTGGAGTAACTCAGCGGGACAGGCAGCATCTCTGGAGAGAAGGAATGGGTGACGTTTTGGGTCGAGACCCTTCTTCAGACTGTGCATCTCTTTTCCTCCATCGTCCTCAGCTTGTTCCTCTGCCATCGACAGTAGGCAATCAACGATAAACAAGAGGCTTTTTGTTTGGAATCTTTCACTGGCTATTTGTAAGACATCCAAATTAATTTGTCACAATTTGTGTACAATGAAAAGCAGAAGAATGATACAGGTACACCATGGATGTTCCTCCAACCCTGTTTCCAGAGCCTTGCCGGATTATCCATTTTGCCAGACTAACAGAGGTCACATGATAATAATTCAGCAACGCACCTCTGACCCACTAATGAAAGCACAATGGACTGCTAGAAACTTAAATAAACAATTACCAATTAACAAAGAAGTAAACAATTAACTATTTCAAGATGGAGGCACATTTAACAAAAGAACATGCGCCACGTGCATACTCTCACGATTCTGTCCGGATTAAAGGAGGTGCCGGACCATCAGTTCCCATTAAATCGCTTTCTATCTTTAGATTGAAAATAAAATATGTAGAATCTATTGATCTTCCTATCATTATCATTTAATCTACAGGACTTAGTATGACTCGCCTTGGCTTGGATCATAATGCACTCTCCTTAAAACAAAATTGCTAGTTAGCAGATTCATTGCTGGCCATTAAACTCCATTACACATTACGTTGGATACTTGAGTTTCAAGGTCAGGCCATCTGCACAGTTGCTGTCTGATCTGTACTGAACACAGATATTGCGTGGGTTTTCTCCAGGATCTCCTGTTTTCTCCCACACTCCAAAGACGTACAGGTTTGTTGGCTAATTGGCTTGATATAGTTGTAAATTGTCCCACGTGTATGTAGGATAATGTAGGTGTGTGGGGATCACTGGTTTGTGCGGATTCGGTGGGCCAAAGGGCTTGTTTCTGCACTGTATCTCTAAACGAAACTAACCAATGTTCCATTCTCCCTCCTCAACACTTATTTCTTTTCTGTCTTCACGATGCAGCCTGTCTTCTCAATCCTCTAAATCTCAATTCTTCACAGTGTATACAATAGGGTGTGGAGCTTGTTAACCAGCACTATCCTCAATCAAATTAGCCATGAATTTGTTTGTTTGTAAAACAGTAGTCCAAGTCTTTCTTGACCTTCGAGGTATCCAGATTTGAGGGCTTGCTGTGGACTGTTAAACTGGAAGACGTGCAGAGAATATTAACGAGGATGTTGCCAGGATTCGAGAGCCCGAGCTATAGGGAGAGGTTTATCAGGTGAGGATGTTATTCATTGGAGAACAGGAGGATGCAGTGTATAAGATCTTGAGGGGAATAGACAGGGGTTTGTGGTCAAGAACAAGAAAACACAGATTTAAGGTGAGATGGTAAAGATTTAATAGGAACCTGAGAGGGAAGCCTTTTCACACGGAAGGTGAAAGGTATATGGAGCGAGCTGCCAGACGAGATAGTTGAGGCAGGTACAATAATAAAATTTAAAATACATTTGGACAGGTACATGGATAGGAAAGAGCCCAATGCAGGCAGGTGGGACTAATGTAGGGGCATCTTGGGGCATCTTGGTCAGCATGGGCAAGTTGTGCCAAAAGACATGTTTCTGTGCTGTATGACTATGACTCTTTAACTAGTCCATGCAAAATATATTTCACAGATGTTGCACGCATAGCACTGTGCAGCAGTGGAGGAGGGAATGAGTGTTCAGATGATGGGTGGGGGAACAAGTTTGTTGCTGGATGTTGACTGTTGCTGGATGTAGTCAAGTTTCTTGAATATTGTTCAAACTGCATTTATCCAGGCATGTGGAAAGATTGCAATCAATATTCCTTATTTGCATCCTGTAGATGGTGGAAAGGTTTTGGGGTATGGGGAGTTTTCTTTCATCGATGTAGTATTTATGTTGCTTTCTATACAGTAGTAAACCCCAAGGATATTCATGGTGGAAGATTCAATGATGGTAACAGTGCAGAATATGAATGGTCAGTGATTAGACCTGTTGGATGATAATCCTTTATTTAAACCATCTCTTATGGATAAAATATATAATCAATGGGAAAGTTTAGGAATTAAAAGGATCGGGGACATGTATGAAATGGGAGATTTACTATCATTTCAACAATTACAATTAAAATTTAAATTGAAAAACAATCATTATTTTAAATATTTTCAGATTTGCAATTTCTTGAAGACATACATACAAGGATATCAAAAAATAATTCCTGATTTATTGGAAGAAGTAATGAATATTAAAGCTGATACACAAAAAATAATATCATATTTATATAATAGTATTTTAAATATAGAATTACCAGCGACAGAGGTAATTAAAGAAGAGTGGGAACGGGAATTAATGATAAAAATTACGAAGGTTACATGGGAAAAGTATTTGACATACATTCACAAATGTTCGATTAATGCAAGATAATTTAATTCAATTTTAAATTTTACATAGATTATATTACTCAAAAACAAGATTAAATAAATTTTACCCAAATATATCCCCCTCTTGCGATAAATGTTTAACCCAAGATGCAACTATAACACACTCTTTTGCTTCCATTATAAAACTTTATAGATTTTGGAGTGATATTTTCAAAATATTCACAAAATTATTTAAGATAAAAATGGAACCTAATAATGAATTGATTATATTTGGGGTAATGGAAGATGGGAATAAATTGAATCCATCTCAAAAATTATTTTTTAATTATGGTTTAATAATAGCAAATAAATGAATACTCAAATTTTGGAAAAATACACCAATACCAACGCTCAAAATGTGGATTGCAAGTATGTTGGACACCGCACATCTTGAGGAAATGCGATTCCTCCTAATAGATAAATTTGACCAATTCACAACGAGTTGGTCTCCATTTGTCGTCTTTTTGGAATCATATGGTGCAACACAATTGTAAAAGCTAACTCGTGACTGGGCGAGGGATGGTCAAGATTATAAATAAGATCTCCTTACTTCTTTTTTCTTTTTCTTCTCTTTTCTTCTTTTATTCTTTTTTTCCTATTGTCTATTCTTTAACTTTCTTCTTTCACTTTCTATTTTTCTTTTTCACACTATATATCTCACACTTTTCTATACTTCATTATCTAACTTCTTTTTCTTTTTCTTCTTTATTATAAAAAAAAAATAAGAAGCTGTACATAAAATGTATTATGAAAATATGATTGTATACAATTGTACTTACTTCTAATAAAATAAAAATATTAAAAAATTTAAATTTTTTTTAAAAAGACCTGTTGGATGCAGTGATAGATAGCCAGACTAGGAGAGGAGAGGGACGTCGGTTCGTGGGAAGAGCTCCAGTACATCGAGCGCGCGGGCCGACCCGACTTTGGACTTTGAATAATGGCGCCAATAATGGCGGCGCTTGCATGTGTAATATATGTAGCAATGTTACAAAATTTGGAGATTTAAAAAATAAAGTCTGCAATTTATCCCATCAGATAAAGCATAAAAAGAAGTTTAATTTGACACTTAATTCACTTTCATATCTTCAGTATTAAAAAAGTTATGGCCATTATCATACTCAGAAATTAGCATCTAGTTCCCTATTGCTTTTCCATTGACTTAACATAAAAGCTGTGATCGAGGCCAGTTAAAAGCCCATAACTTTCTTTAAAATTATGATAACTGAAAGAAATTTTCAGTTATTATAGATTGAAGCATTCTGAAACAAATATGAAACAATCTTACTTCGAAGACATGAAAGTAAAGCGTATAATGAGTTAGTTACCTAATTGTAGCTAATTACAAAATTCAATTACTAGATCTAAACATCTATCAATTTCTTAAGAATAGATTAACATTTTTAAATAGCCTAAGTGTCCAAATAACATTCACACAATAATTCACAATATAACATAATTTTTAAATCTAATTTTCATGAATTTACAGGCCAAATGGAAGGAATTGAATGTTTAATACCTGTAAATTAATGGACATTTATTTCATCTTGCGAGTGAGGATTACTGGAACGCGATCTTTTGGAACGTTCATTTGCGGTGAATTTAACCCCGTATTGGCATGAAAAATACTGCCGTTAATTCGGGGAATAAAATCACCGTGTCGCATGAAAAAATGTGAATTAAAGGCTTCTTAAGAAGCACTTTTATACATTTAAAGAAAGCACTTTCGTTTACCTGCCCATTGTGTGAAATCCGTCCCCGTTATCGGCGTTGACGCTTCAGGAGCTGATTTTAACATTATTGTAGCGCTGACATTGACGATTTAATAAAAATAAAAAAATCACAAATCGCCACTAGGAACGATTCATCAGCCAACGCGTGTACTCCAACACAATATTAACTTGGACAAGGGAGGAGAAACCCGCGTTTTAACCCTGCCCCCCCTTAAAGGCGCCAAAATCGCGCACACGGCCAGTGGCAGAATTACAGCGCGACTGAAGGTAAGTTTTGTAACATACCTAATATATGCACAAAGAATTTCACTGTGCAGTTGCATATGTGACAAATAAAGCATTATTGAACGATTATTCAACTGGAGGACCGCAATATTACAGTTTATGGTGCTGTACATTTCTGCCACTGCTCTAGGGCCACAGAGCCTTGTAGAAGTTGTGCGCTGCTGAATTTGTTCTGACTTTCAGTTCAAGGATGATTTGCGATAGACAATAAATAAAAGCATTGCTGGTGATGTTCTATCCCCTGAACAAATTATAAACCTGATGAGGAATTTCTGTTAATTATCAGCAATATAGTTTGGTGTGGATCAGCAACAGTTTAAACTGCAATAAGAATAATTGTATTAATATCAAATTGTTCTTTGATAAGCAATTAACACCAATCTTCAGCATAATCTACTCAATGATAAATACAAATAATAGATTTTATGTTCTTTTTCCTGTTTCAGTTATGGATTTTATGCCCATTTCAAGCATGGTTTTGCAGCTATTTATCTGCATTGCAGGCTGTGTGTTATCATAGGCTGAATTGTTCAAAGCATTTTATTGATATAATTTTCTGATTATTAAAGTAAAAGCATTCCACTTTTTGTATTCATATTCTATTTGTTACCGTTCAATCCTACATTTTACCATTAGAGTGTTTTTTTTGGTAAAGGGGTTCGGGTTTATATGAAGTTGGCTACAGACATGTTCACAATTTGGTTCAAGAAGAAACAAGAATTTTAAAATGTCAGAAAACGCTTGAAAATGCTGTTGGAGCATCAGGCCATTTCAGATCTAAATAGAAACCTTTTGAATTTTCTCTACTGTCTAATATAGATGTTTCATTTTAGTTTCATGTATCAAGTACATTTTAATTTTTGCAGTCTTTTTCCTTTCACGGTTGATTTTACATCTAATTTATGTGTAGTTTATGTAGAATATGTATAATTCAAGTTTTAGAGTGTTGTCTGAGTCTGTGTGTTGTGTCATAGTCAAACGGGGTAGAAACAGGCCCATCGGCCCAATTTGCCTACGCCGACCAATATGTCCTAGCTACACGTCCCATCTGCCTGTTTGACCCAAATCCCTCTAACCCTGTCCTATCCATGTGCCTGTCTAAATGTTTCTTAAACTTTGAGATAGTACCAGTCTCAACTACCTCCTCTGGCAGCTTGTTTCATATACCCACCACCCTTTGTGTAAAAAAAGTTACCCCTCAGGATCCCATTAAATCTTTCCCCCTTCACATTAAAACTATGTCCTATGGTTCTCGACTCCCTGACTGGGCAAGAAACTGGGTGTTTACACAATTTATTCCGCTTATGATTTTGTACACTTCTATAAGATCAACCCCCATCCTACTGTGCCCCAAGGAATAGAGTCCCAGCCTGCTCAACCGCTCCCTATAGCTCAAGCCCTTCAGTCCTGGCAACATCCTCGTAAATCTTTTCTGCACCTTTTCCAGCTGGACAACATCTTTCCTGTAATATGGAGCCCAAACCTGAATACAATACTCTAAATGTGGCCTCACCAATATAACTGCAATATGACCCCCTCAACCTCTATACTCAATACTCTGGCTGATGAAGGCCAACGTGTCTAAAGCCTTTTTGACCACCCTATCTACCTGCGACGCCATTTTAAAGGAACTATGTACCTGCACTCCAAGATCCCTCTGCACTGCAACACTCCCCAGAGCCCTACTGTGTAAGTCCTGCCCATGTTTGACATCCCAAAATGCAACGCCTCATATTTCTCTGTATTAAATTCCATCAACCATTCCTCAGTCCACTTGCCCAACTGATCAAGATCCTGCCTCAATTTTTGACAATCATCTTCACTATCTACTATACCTCCCACTTTTAGATCATCTGCAAACTTGCTAATCATGCCGTGTACGTTCTCATCCAAATCATTAATATAGATGACAAACAGTAACGGGCCCAGCACCAAACCCTGAGGCACACCACTAGTCACAGGCCTTCAGTCCAAGAAGCAGCCTTCCACCATCACCCTCTGCTTACTTCCACGAAGCCAATTTTTTATCCATTCAGCTATCTCTCCTTGTCAAATGCCTTGCTGAAATCCATGTGATCTTGCTGGAAGCAAGATTTTCATTGTGCCCGTGCTCACTGCTTAAGTGCTGAGGAGAATTTTAACGATGACTTTTTAAATCTTGATTTTTATATTATTTTTCCCATGCTGCTTTCCATTCATTAATCTCTGGAACATCTGATAAGAAGCAAAAACGTCTCTTAACTTGAGATTCCAGGAAAAAGTAATTCACCTTCAACAAAACCGTCAGCTATTTTTCTGGTTGACCTAATAATAGTCCTGATTATGTGGATAAATGGCTTATCTCTTGTGCTTTCTCAATAAAGGGATGAGAAATATTTCTATTTAATCTACCTTCTGTGACCTTGATGTCCCAAAATGTTTTATATCCAGTTGGTGATGGAGTCTCCGGGAAAGATAAGCAGAATATCTCCGTGAAAGATAAGCTGAATATGCAGAGAAACAGTTTGAACAGGTTTTTATTCAAAATAGAGAGTACTGCTGAGGATGAAAATCTGAAATGAAACAGAAAATGGTGGAAATAATCGAACAGGTCAGACAACATTTATAGAGAGGGAAACAGTCAAGATTTGAAGTCCATGACCAGGACCACACTCATTCATTGCAATAGGGAATAAAAGACTACACTTTTTATGTGTCTGATGTCAAACTATTCCCATGAGAAAAACTGCAAGAAAAGCACAGATAATAAAGCTTTACCCCACTTATTGTTTAAAAAGTCAAAATTCCCACTTCTTATCGTGGGTATATTGAGTTTAAATTATGAGAAATAAAAATTTAGGACAACAACCAGCAATATACTAATTCTCTTATATTTAAGATGTATGTGAGATTTTGTGGTTCTCTTTAAAAATTCCATACCAGTTGGTTCAAAGCAGTAAATTAAGTTCCAAAAATCAAGGTGCCCAAGGCATATTAAAGTATTAATAGATTTGGTCTTTAATATTGCCACTCATTATATATTATATGTACATTAAGACTATGTTTACATTTTGTATCACCTCAGTCGGTGTATTACTTATAAATCATCCAAGTAGATAATAAACCTATTTAATTACCCAGAGTAATTATTTATTAGCCAAGCGAGATACAATACAAACTGTATGCTGTGCATGCTTTCTTGAAAACTTTGGTGCAAACGGTAAAAAAAGTGCTGACATAACTCAGTGGGTCAGGCAACATCTCTGAACGATATGGAAAGGCTGAGTAGGGGGGAGGGGAGGGGGATTGGGGGAGAAAACTGAGAAAAGAGGTTGGGACGGGACAAGTTTTAGTTGGGTACAGGTGAGGGGTGCTTTCATTATTGTCCTGCCCCCTTCCCTTTTCTCAGCTTTCTCCCCCCCCCCTCTTCCACAATTAGTTTGATAAAGGGTCCCAACCAGAAACATGGCCTATCCATGTCTTACAGAGATGCTGAAGATAGACACAGAAAGCTGGAGTAACTCAGCAGGACAGGCAGCATCTCTGGAGAGAAGGAATGGGTGACTTTCACAGAGATGTTGCCTGACCTGCTGAGTTACTTCAGAACTTTGTGTCTTATAATTGTAAATCAGCATCTGCAATACCTTGTGTCCACCGAGTACAACATGGCAGGATGGGGAAAAATGGCTCATAAAAGTTTATTAAATCTATGTCCAACAGCACAACAGTACAATACTATGATTGCTTAGTCAGTAAATGGCTGGTCACACTTTGGCATGTTTTACATAATTTATTATTTTTTAAGGATGTCTGCATCATTTACAAAGACAACATTTACTGCCCATCCCTAATTACCCGCAAAAAGTTGGCGATGCACAACTTTCTTGACTGCTTCAGTCTGAAGGCAGTAGAAAAAAAACAATACGAAAGAGAATCAGAATTTCTCTTTCTGAAGAATTTTTTTTTTCGTGTTTTAATTTGAAAACCAGTCTTTGTTTGGGATAATTTTCTCATAAATTGTTGCCAATTCTAAAAATACAAATGCTTGTGTGACTAAATTGCATAACCTGGCAACCATGGACAATTCCCAACTGCGCTCGGAGGCAGCAGATGATGGCTTAATCTGTATTTAGCCACAAAAGGAAACGTAATCAAAAAGTATAAATTGGCAAATTATTGTTAATTTAGTGCGACGCTTGTGTTTCCAGATGATTGAGGTTATTTCAGCTGGTTAAGTACATTGCCAATTTATTTTGCATAATAGCTAGTGATAACATTGATTCTGTTGAGCGATTTAAATATTGTATTCTAAATGATTTAAGAAATATTCTGTGCAAATCAGTTCAATGTGAGGCATGGGGAGGAAGAAATGTAAATGAATTTTATTGACATTGGCAGTACATTAAATCTATTTGCATAGGAAAAAGGATGTTAATTTTCTTGACACTTCACTGAACTGATAGAGGGAATGATCAATGTTTTACTTCGGAGTCACGTGAGTGACTACGTGAAGAGCCCGCCAGCCCGCATGCGCGTCATTATCGTCTAACGCGTGGCGCAGCGAATGGCTGGGGGCGCGCTGCTTCTCTAGCGTTAAGTAAAAACAGGCCTGTAGGTAAGTTTCACTTATTCTGAGGTCGTTTTTTGTTCTGCAATTTACTTACAGAACGGCGAATTTCCAAATTTGATGGAAAAATCCAGGGCTAAGTCTCGGCGGGCCGCGGCGAAACAGGTTATGGATGACCGCGGAAGTACGGGTAGCCGGCAGCGGTCCAATTCACCACTCGAGTAGCTGGCTGTAGAGTCAGCGACTGCCAACTTAGTACCTTTTGAATCCGCGGTGGTTCCCCAGAAAGGGGGTAAAGCCAAAGGTAAGACGGATCGGCCTGTGGACTCAGACGGGTCTGGCCAGGAAGACTCGCCTCCTACAGTGGATAGCGTCCTAGGACGTTTATCCCGGATGGAGCATCTAATGGAGAAGATGCTCCAACAAGCGGAGTTATGTCAGCGTGGGTCTCCTCGGACGCCCACGGCGGCACCTGGTTCAGGGCTGCACAATGTCTCCCTCTCCACGGAGAGGAGCATACGGAGTCAGTACTGGGTTGACTCCGAATTCGGGGGAATGGCTGAAGATCATCCTAGTGTGCTTGGGGTGCACGAAGCACAGGATTTGCCTACTTTAGCTTCCAGATTCGCGATACCCTCGCAAGCAGGGAAGCCGTTACAGGAACAGCTGGCTGAAAGTATTAACTACCTCACCTCCCACCAGCTGCAAGAGCAAGTGATGGCAGATACAGCTGCCAATTAGAAGGCACCTGCTAATTGTGCTTCCTTGAATGTACCAGCCGTCAACAACTCAATATGAGGATATATTGGAGGGGGCATCAGGGCTCAAGAAGTAAAAATCCAGAAAATCCTCAAGTTGCTGTCTTCGGGCATTACGGCGTTTGCCAGGTCCGTGGATGGAGGGCCATTGTCGAATGAACAACAGGATGCCCTGGCACTGATGTGCAATGCGCATTTTGAGATTAATTGTTTTCGGAAAAGTGCCATCCGACCTGCCCTGAACCCGAAATTTGCGGGGTTGTGCAAAACCAGCAACATTCATCCGCCTAATCTCCGCTTCGGAGAAAACCTACCTAAACAGGTGAAGGACCTTGATGAAGAGGCGAAGGCTGTCGGGCAGATGAGGCCGCCGTCAACCAGCAAGACCTCTCAATTCCGGCGGCAGCACCCCTATGCACCCACCAGCAGAAAACGGTTTCCTCAGGCTGGTGAAAGCTCGAAGGCCGTATTTTCTGGACAGAGGTCTTTTTTAGGCCAAGACCCAGACCGGCCTTCTTGGAAAATGCGCCATCCCTACATTTGAGCACCTCTATGCCCCAAAACTCGGGGGCGGAAGTAATGACCACAAAACTATTGGTAACCATGGAGGTAGGTGGGTCTGGTTCCTTCCGGAACATGGGGTGTGTGGATAGTTTACAAGTTGGTGGGAGATAACACTTGTTTTTGAGTGCATGGTGTTCGATAACGTCAGACCCATTTATACTGCACAGTATACAGGGGTTCCAAATTGAGTTCCTTTCCAATTTGTTACCACCCACACAGCATGCACCTAACCGATCGTACGTTCTTTCACAGCAGGAAGGGTTGGATGTGCAAGCAGAAATACATAAATTGCATTCAAAAGGGGTAATTGAGCGGTCGAGTCATGACCCTCACGAATTTGTTTCTAATATATTTATAAGGGAAAATAAAGATGGAGGATGCCGTATCATCCTTGATTTTGACTGAGCTTAATGCTTTTGTTGCAGTATAAACATTTTTAAATGGAAACCTTCGTTACTGCGAAACAACTGATTTCCAAAGGATGCTTTATGTCATGCATCGATCTTAAAGATGGATACTATTCGGTACCCATTCACAGGGATCACCGAAGGTATTTGAAGCTTAACTGGATGGGACAACTGTGGCAGTTTAAAGCGTTGCCTAATGAGTTAACATCAGCCAACAGATTATTTACAAAAATGTTAAAACCAGCACACTTGCGCTTCTTAGAGTTCAAAAATATTATGTCATGGCTTACTTGGATGATATCCTAATCATAGGGAAAACTGGAATTAGCTCAATTAGCTGTTTCAGCCACAAAACTCTTGTTTGAGAGATTGGGTTTCTCATCCCATCCAGATAAATCTAAATTGGTACCATCCACGTTATTGATTATTTAGGTTTTACCATTAACTCTGTTCACATGTCTGTGACTCTGCCATGGGCAAGAGATTAAAATTAATAGAAGCCTGTAACAACCTTTTTGTTGTTGAGCAACCATCTATTCGACAAGTGGCCTGGGTAATTGGCAAATTAGTGCTGCATTTCCGGCCACCCAGTTTGGACCTTTGCATTATCAAAATTTACAATGTGCAAAGGAGCAAGCGCTTAAAAATCGTTCAGGTCATTTCAACAGACCTATGCGGTTACCAGCCGATGCTATTTCTGAATTACAATGGTGGACGACCAATATTCGACGTTGCTCCAATACCATTTTAGTCAGCGTCCTTCAGTTATATTACAAACTGATGCTAGCGCTCAAGGATGGGGAGCTACTAATACCATCTCTAGTTGCGGTGGCAGATGGGATTTGCATGAATCTTTGTTTCTCCAGTCACATGGTATTAATTATTTGGAGTTGTTGGGAGCTTTCTATGGGCTCAAAGCTTATTGTACATATGCATCATCTACATGTTCAGCTTCAGATTGATAACACCACAGCGGTGGCATATGTTAATCACATGGGTGGAATTAGATCAGTATCCTGTGATAAATTGGCTAACCTTATTTGGCACTGGTGTATTATAAGAAACATTTGGATTTCAGCTGCCTACCTGCCAGGTAGGCTCAATATAGTGGCAGACACCAGGTCACCGAAATTTAATGTCAACACCGAATGGATGTTGGACCATAAAGTATTCACCGACATTGTGGCTTGGTATGGTACGCCGATATCGATTTATTCGCATCCAAGCTTAATCACTAATTACCAAAATATGTTGCATGGGAGCCAGACCCTGGGACAGTGGCGATGGATGCATTCTCGCTGCACTGGGGAGGATTGTTTTTCTACGCATTTCCTCCCTTCTGCCTCATCAGTCGGGTCTTGCAAAAGATCCAACAAGACTCCGCGTCGGGTATTTTGGTAGTACCCATTGAATCTGGGAATGGTATCTGAACCTTGTATGACCATTCCGAACGCAGTAATCTGCTGGTTCATCCTGTAACAGGGAGAGCCACCCATTACATACCGGATAAATTTATTGATTTGCAGGCTCTGAAGAGACCTTTTCTGGGGCTCGGACTGACGAATCAGACTTTGGACATGCTCACTGCGGCTTGGAGAGAATCCACAAAAAAACAGTACATCTCCTACATTAGAAAATGGGAAACATTCTGCTCTCGGTCCAACATCACGTATAACACGGCATGTGTGACGGATGTTTTGGAATTCCTGACCAGTCTATATTTTGATGAAAGACTGAATTACAGTGCCATCAATTGTGCCAGGAGTGCACTATCGTCCTATTTATTGCTGGGGTCGAGACGCCACGCTGTCGGGTCTCATCCACTAATATCGAGACTGATGAAGGGTATCTTCAACACCAATCCCCCCAGATCTAGATACTCGGAGATTTGGGATGTGAACATTGTACTGACGATACTTCGGCAATGGGCTCCAGCTGCATCCCTGTTACTGGTCAAACTGACTTTAAAGTAA
Organism: Malacoraja senta; assembly: GCA_038087875.1. Classification (NCBI taxonomy): domain Eukaryota; kingdom Metazoa; phylum Chordata; class Chondrichthyes; order Rajiformes; family Rajidae; genus Malacoraja; species Malacoraja senta. Next base: position 30,935,135 of record CM075981.1, on the reverse strand, counting down.
TCATGCTCATGGCGCTGGTTTCGGCTCAAAGGGTCCAGTTGCTCATAAACTGCGACTGGACACAATGGTAATAACTGCCAATAAAATAACTTTCTATGTGCATGACTTAGTCAAGCAGAGCAGACCAGGGGCAGCAGGTCTTAAATTGGAATTTGTAGCATACCCTGTGGACCTTTGTTTATGTGTAGTCATGCATTTGCTAGAATATATTAAGGTCACAAAAGCCACAGGGGCACTGAACTAGCAATATTTGTGAGTCACAAAAAAACTCACAAAAAAGTGTCAGTGCAGACCATCTCGAGGTGGTTAAGAACAGGTTTTGGCTTGGGCAGGTGTGGACACTAATATTTTTAAATCTCATTCCCACCAGGGCTGCAACAACGTCGGCAGCGAGAGGTTTGGAAGTTCCTATGGACCACATCCTTGCGGCGGCAGGATGGTCAAATGAGAGAACTTTTCAGACATTCTATAACAAACCCATTACAAGGCCAGGGGTATTTGCTAATTCTATTTTGAATTCTGTCTTATAATGTACCCCGGATGTTAGGGTCATTATTATTTCATAATTTTGTTTAATAAAAGCATCAGCATGCCTTAAATCCACATCAGGTCTGAATGCATTATAATTTCACTTCTCCTTGGTCAACTACCGCAGTGTGTGACGCATGGACTCATTTCTCGGGCATGAAATCACAGAGCTTTAGAATCTTCACGTAATCACTCACATGACTCCGAAGTAAAATAGTAAGATTAAACGAGAACTTACCAGTTTGAAGTTTGATCTTTATTTTATGAGCAGTTACGTTGAGGGATTACGTGCCCTCCGCTCCCAACCCTCTATCATAAAGGTCAGCTGGTAGTTCTAGTTTCTCAAATCTTACTATGTTCAGTTCATCAACTGTTATCTGTGATTTCACACCGCTGCTTTGAAGATTGACACGCATGGGGGCTGGCGGGCTCTTCACATAATCCCTCAACGTAACTCCTCATAAAATAAAGATCAAACTTCAAACTGGTAAGTTCTCGTTTAATCTTACTATTTTGTAGCATAGTTCCAAGATTCTCCATGTGAGGGAAATGCAAATGAAATATTACGGTTATTGTGTGTGCAGTTTATAATGAAACCAAAGGCAATTGTTAACCATTCTCCTATACCCCAAAAATTAGTTCCTGGAAAAAAATGTATAGGTGAGAATGAAATATTTTAGGCCTTTTATGCACAGTTTTCAAGTTCGTGTTTTCTAATTATTCAAAGAAAAATATAGAAACATAGAAAATAGCCACAGGAGCAGGCCATTTGGCCCTTTGAGCCAGCACTGCCATTCAATATGATCATGGCTGATCATCCAAAATCAGTACGCTGTTCTTGTTTTCTCCCCATTCCTTCTCTCCAGAGATGCTGCCTGTCCCGCTGAGTTATTCCGGAATTTTGTGTCTACCTTCTTCCCATATCCCTTGATTCCGTTAGCCCTAAGAGCTATATCAGGACGACAGATGGCGCAATGGGCTAAGTGTTCGGCTGGCAACCGGAAGGTAGCCGGTTCGAATCCCGCTTGGAGTGCATACTGTCGTTGTGTCCTTGGGCAAGACACTTCACCCACCTTTGCCTGCGTATGAATGTGTGTGAATGTGTGTGAGTGATTGGTGGTGGTTGGAGGGGCCGTAGGCGCAGATTAGCAGCCACGCTTCCGTCAGTCTGCCCCAGGGCAGCTGTGGCTACAGAAGTAGCTCACCACCACCGAGTGTGACTGAGGAGTGAATGAATAATGCGATGTAAAGCGCCTTGAGTATTAGAAAGGCGTTATATAAATCCCATCCATTATTATTATTATCATTATATCTAACTCTCTCCTGAAAACATCCAGTGAATTGGCCTCCTGTGGCAGAGAATTCCACAGATTCACAACTCTCTGGGTGAAAAGGGTTTTCCTCATCTCAGTCAAAAATGGCCTACCCCTTATTCTTAAACTGTGACCCCAGGTTCTGGACTCCCCCAACATCAGGATTTTTTTTCCAGCATCTAGCCTGACCAATCCCTTAAGAATGTCTATGTTTCTATAAGATGCCCTCTCATCCTTCTAAATTCCAGTGAATATAAGCCCAGTCGACCCATTCTTTCATCATATGTCAGTCCCGCCGTCCCAGGAATTAACGTGGTGAACCTACGCTGCACTCCCTCAAGAATGTCCTTCCTCAAATTAGGATGGAATATCCGAGGAGTTAGTCCCATTATAAGCAGTGAAATTATGATATTGGGATGGTGGCTGTGAAGATTAGGTCCAGTGGCAATTGTTCCAGGTGAATAATAATCCATAGAATTTTTTTTTTTGCTAACGTGTTTGGTAATGTGTGGATTGGGGCCAAACACCCTGAAAATGGCTAATATGTTTTAGTCAATTACATTTTAGATGTTAACAGTTGCACTGATAAGACATTTTTTATTGTCATTTCAAACGTTTAAAGACCTACTTTCCTGAGCTAATGAGCCTCATTCTCTCTACCAGCAGCAGCGCATATCTCTTGATATGTTAAGTGTTTTATTGCATTATTAATACAAATAACATTCACTATTAGAGAAGAATTTGACGTGTCTTTTTAACTTTGAGTCGTCAAGAATTTTTAATTTTCATATACACTGGGACTGGAATAATGAAATAATTATATTCTGCAGCTTGTTATAAGTACATTAAACAGATGAATTTATAAGAAGTCACTAGTTATAGGAACTGCAGATACTTGTTCCGTCATTCAATCATGGCTGATTTTTTTTTCTCTCTTAACCATTCTCCTGCCTTCTCCCAGTAACCTTTGACATCCTTACTAATCAAGAATCTTTCAATCTGTGCTTTAAAAAGCCCTAATGATTTGGCCTCCACAACCGTCTGTGGCAATGAATCCCACAGATTTACCACCCTCTGGCTAAAGAAATTCCTCCTTATCTTCATTCAAAAGATACAACTTTTTATTCTGAGACTGTGCGCTCTAGTTCTAGAGTCTCCTACTATTGGAGACATCCTTTCCACATCCACTCTATCGAGGCCTTTCATTATTTAGATTTTAAGTTCCAAGGTGGAAAATCTAATTTTGCGGGTTGAAGGTGGTAAATGGAATCTATCTGATTACTTTAGTCGTTGAACTAGATTTTAAATCTTGATTAATTTGATGTGATGCATGGTGTTAATTGGAATGCAAATATCTGATGCAACCGCATCTTGTACTTGGAATACTATTACATTCATTAATTATAACAAAAATTATATTTTCTGAGGTTGCGATGCTCCATGGAAAGAGACCCTTTGCAATCTAGCTCATAATTAATCTTTTATTCATATACCTTTATAAATATTGCAGAATACAACAGCAGTGACCGTCCAGTACTAAACAAATCATAATCAGAGATTGTTACCATGTATTCACTAAGAAACTGCAAGGATCTTGTCTTCCAGTCTGGCAGTCAAACATGTTGATATATGCAGAAGTGCTGGTATGCAGGGCCGGCCTTAAGTCGATTGGACCAGGGGGCCCCGTGCCAGAGTAATCTACTCTCGGCTCAGGGAGATCTACCCCGGGTGGGGAGGGGAGAGAGAGGGTAAAGGGATGGAGGGGGAAGAAATGGATAAATGGGGAGGGGGTGTGAGGGGGAATGGAGAAGGGGGAGGTGGGTCGTTCCTCAGCTCTCCCGCTCCTCCAGTCGCCGTGCTTCACGCACACAGCCCCGGCTCCACCCCTCTCCCGGGAAGACGCGGTGAACAATACAGGGAGGGCCGGGCCGGGGGTTGGAGCAACGTTTACAAACCTTGGCCTCAGCTCACACCCGTCCTCTCGGACCCCGGCATCCGCTCTTGCCGCCGGCCCTCTCCATCCCTTCTCTCCTCCCCTTCTATCCCTCCCTTCCCTTCTTCCCTCCCTCCCTTCTCCCTCCCTCCCTTTTTTCTCTCCTTCCCTCCCTCCCTTCTTTCTCTACATCCCTCACTCCCTTCTCTCCTTCCTCCCTTCTCTCCTTCCCTCACACACACATAACGCACAGACAACTAACACACACACACATCACGCACAGACAACTAACACACACACACACACACAACTAAGTTAGGATGGGGTAGAAGCCCAAAGGGTAGGATGGGGCTGAAGCCCAAAATTTAATGCTTGGACTAGTTTTTCACCAATAGTTATTGGTTTTCCAGGATCTAGTTAATAAAATTTTTTTTTTTCATTTTCACAGTCACTAAAACAAGTGGTATTGTAACTATGTACTTTTTTTTTCATTTCACAGTCACTAAAACAAGTGGTATTGTAACTATGTACTTTTCAGAGGTGATCTACACATTGTGTTTGTTACTTGTAAGCTTACATGCATGCAATTTATATTAAAATGTAGCTTAGATCCCGTTTGGTCCAACTCGCAGGCATTTTTTAAACGCATATTTTGATTACTTTCCATTCTACCATAGAGATATAAAGTTTATAATAGACTTTATTTGTATTTCTATGATTCTACAGACCTTGGCTGGGAACCTGGGGCTCACCAAAATTGTTCCCAATGGGCCCCGCACCTCCTAATGCCGGACCTGTTGGTATGGGAATGTGTTTGTTACCCTGCATCGTTTGCTTCACTTAAATAAAAAAACAATAAATCTGAAATGGCAGTTCATCCTTCTGAGTTCTTTGTCGCCTGAGGTGATAAAAAGACATGCCGGATAAGATTTATGGTTCAGAGTTTGTTAAAACTGCAATAGTACAGATTTTAGTCTATTGGTTCATTCGGTTAAAACAAAATTTTGTTTCAGGGAAAGCACTTTGTAGATGGTAGTAAGGTTGGATAGAAAACTGAGATTGTCCATATATTGTGGACAGTGAATAAACAGAAGAGCATGGCCGGGTGATATGGGACTTTGATATTAGCACCCTCTTGAGGCAGTTGTTCCTGTATATCTCTTCAATGGCAGGGAGGTGGATTCCTGTGATGGACTGGGCAATTTCCACTGCTCTCTGAAGCTTATTTCACTCTTGGGCATTAGAATTATCGATTTAGGCCATGATGCTACCAGTCAGGATGTTCTCCGTCGTACTGCTGGAGAAGGTCAGTGGAATGTGGATTAGAGGACTTCTATGCGATCTGCCACATCATGTGGAAAGTTTGCTGGAGGCTTTTAGTGATGATTTGGGAAAACATGAATGGACAGATGTAGCATCCTCTGCAGTTGTCAAGTAAAGCGTCTGGAGAAAATTAGACAGTGGTGGAGTTACAGAAGAGTGAACAGGCTATATTGCTATAATGGCTCTTGTGGCAAGAATATAGCAGGGCTCGAAATTAGCGGTTGCCCGGGTGCCATTGACCACAGAAAGTGCCCCCGGGCAACCTAAACGGCGACTCATTTTGCCCGGCTTGGCACCCAAATACTGGTTTATACCGGTAGACGCAAAAAACTGGAGTAACACCGCGGGTCAGGCAGCATCTCCGGCGAATAGGAACTGACGTTTCGGGTCGGAGACTGTATTCCTCTAGGATCTTTGATTGCGTGTCAAAGATATTAGGTGCGTGGTGACGAAGGGTCGGGGCGAATGACGGGCCCCGAAGAGCGGCAACAGCGGCTCCACCGCCTCCTCCTCCCGCACCTCGCCCGGCGGAAGGAGACCTCCCTTTCCCCCCCCCCCCCTCTTCCCGGCCTTGGCGTGCGGGAGTGGGTGTTTTGAAAGCGCCTTTTGCGGATTTGCCATCAGCGGCTCCTATCGCCCTGATAGCGGTCGCCTCTCGCAAACCAACCCCTCTCGCACGCCGAGGCCGGGAGGAGGGAGGGAGAGTGAGGTCTCCTTCCGCAGTCTGAAGCAGCTGCACCAAAGATCCTACAGCTATAGGATCTTTGAGTTGCACCGCTCGGCCCCGCACCTTCCTGTCGGCTGGCGGAGGAGGGGAGGCGGTGGCAAGGAGGCGCCGGCACTTTGGCGTTGGACAGGGACGGTCAAGGCAGCGGGGCGATGTTGTCCGAGGAGCGCTGACCTTCCTTCCTCCCCACCTACTCTGCTCCTTCCCCCCTCTTTCTCTCTCTCTCTCTTGTACGCCCCCCTCCACCCCTCTTATCCTGGGACCCCTCCTCTCCATCCCGCACTGATCCCCATTACCTCCTCTATTCAGTCCTCACTGACATCCCCTGTGCTCCCCTCCCCATCTACCTCCCCCCCCCAATCTATTCACCCTACCCACCTCGCATTGATTCTCCTGCCACCCCCCCCCCCATCCATCCTACACTGGTCCCCCAATTTATCCTGTACTGACCCCCCTTCCCATCCATCCTGCACTTCTCCCCCCATTCATAATGCACTGATCCTCCCATTCATCCCGTACTGACCCACCCTCCATTTACCCTGCACCAATCCCCCCATCCATCCTGTAGTGATCTCCCCATTCATCTTTTACTGATCCCCCATTCATCCTGTACTGATCCCCTCATTCATCCTGTAGTGATCCCCCATTCATCCTGCATAGACCCTCCGATCTGCACTGTCCTGACCCCCCATTCATCCTGTGCTGATCCTCCCCCATCCATCCTGTACTGAACCCCCCATTCAAGGAGAATGGGGGGAACAGTCTGAAGAAGGGTCTCGACCCGAAACGTTGCCTATTTCCTTAGCTCCATAGATACTGCCTCACTCGCTGAATTTCTCCAGCATTTTTGTCTACACCCATTCATCCTGTACTGAACCCCCATTCATCCTATACTGATCCCCCCCATCCATCCCATACTGATGCCCCCATTCAACACCACTGACATCCCCCGTGCTCTCCCCTCACAATTTTACATACTCCAACCAACATGTACCAATTCACCTGCCTCAATCCATCCATTCCGCACCGATTGCCTTCTCAACCCCCCCCCCCCCCCGCCATCTATCCACCCCGAACTGATTCACACACACCCTGACCCTATTGTGCTTCATGGTCTTCAGAGCGAACATTGATTATGTTTGATAACGGAATGTAATCAAATGTGTTTTAATTCCCAATGTTATTATTTGTTTTGACACCTTTAAACATATTACCAAAAGAACATTTGCTGCAGTTATGTCCTTTGGCCTTCTCTTGTCAGTTAGTGTAAAGTTTAACCTGTCAGATGGGTACAGTCGGTTTTAACAGCTATTATCATAAAATGCCTGTGGATGTATGTTTTGTTATGGATAAATTATGTGGGAAGCCAGAGTGTTTCTGTGCCAATAGCAATAACGACCCATGCTATGGCCATGTCATGGTAATTTTCGGTCCTTCACAGAAAACATGCTTGCATCAATCTGTAGTGTGTTTGGTTAAGCATATATGTTACCATGGTCCAGGATTTATTGACGCAGGTTGATCATATGCTGAATAATCCAACCACATTTTTGTTTGGAAGTGGGAAAGAACAAATAGAAATTGCATTAATTGCAATGTGTAAAAAGAGTTGAGATATTGTATTATAATTTTGCTGCGTCGTTGTGGTATATATCATGTCTTGATTGGTGAATATGTTTAGTTTGTGAGTTATTTGAAGCAGAAATAATATGTGAATGTAGACAAAAGTGCTGGAGAACTCAGCGGATTCGGCAGCATCTAGGGAGCAAAGGAAATAGGCAAAGTTTCGGGCCAAAACCCTTCTTCAGACTGATGGTTTCGGCCTGAAATGTTGCCTATTTCCTTCGCTCCATAGATGCTGCTGCACCCGCTGAGTTTCTCCAGCACTTTTGTCTACCTTCGATTTTCCAGCATCTGCAGTTCCTTCTTGAACATAATATGTGAATGCTTCATTGAGCATAATTCCAACTGGTAACTACCAGGCCCGTACAAAGCTTTTCAAAAAGGGGGGTGGCATGGCAGGATTTGCAGAACCAGGGTTGGTTTACAGGGCAAGGCAAACGAATGCCCTTGCATTAGTAGTGGTGGTAAATGGCAATATACATTCAGGAGCACCTGTTCCGTTGTTTTGCACAATCCGCAAGGATTGCCACTTTCATTTTACTGCACATTTTGTATGTATATGTGACAAATAGACTTGACTTACCTTGACTTGACAACAAGTGATTTCCTGTTGTTCACAAATAAGGCACAAGGTAGGCAAAAGACGCCATCCACATGATCGCTATATACAAGCCAGGGATATGCTCGAAACCAGTCAGGGTTAAATATTTGCCAGCATCCATTCTTATACAAGGCACCATATTTGTATGTTGGACCCAGTTTAAAGTGATTCTGTATGAGGTACAGCTTCTGAGAGGTTGGCAATAGCTTTAGCAGCTTCTTCATTGTTTTATGGTAGAATTAAGGAGAACTAGACCAAGTGCAGACCCGAGGAACAGGGAGGGGGGGAACAGGGAGGGGGGAGAGGAGGT